>CM054944.1:5016768-5091768 GCA_029168755.2 Tillandsia fasciculata
GACTTTAGTCTCCCCGACAAGTGGTCTTGGGAATGTGGGCCCAGGGTAAATAACATGTGCAAGTGTTTAACGAAAGGTTATGGCGTAATCGGCGCGTTCGTATGTTTTATCCCTTTTGATATTGTTACACATCTACTTTGTTTGTCACTGACTTTACCCACTCCGTGACAGGTATTCCTAGGTGCGTTAGCCGGGATGGCGGTGGGACTGCGTCGTGAGGATCGTAGTCGGACTCTTGGTTATCGTATTTATGACTCATTTCCCTTTATACTATTTCTAGTTGCTTGTGGATCACCTTATATGTGGATATGTTTTAGTTAGCTCTGTGGATGAGGTGTAGTTTTCTGTGATGATCCTTTCAGTAGTGTTTACATGGCGGCATATTTTATGATAAGATAAAGGTTGCGAAAATGTTTTCTCAAAAAGGAAGTGCCGTGTGGGCACGGTTTTTACAACTCTGGTTTCATCTTTCCAAACTTTGACGCCGCTTAAATGACGTGCATTAATTAAACGATTAAACTCTGAATATGATGTATGTCTACTGCATGGTTGTTGGTTGGTGTGTGATGTATGATGTTTATGAATGATTTATATGTTGTAGTGAGACGCCGTACATATACGAAGGAGACTCTGTCCGTGGACGGAGTGAATTCGTGTATGTGGCGGTCTGGCACGCACCGGGGTGAAGTATATGCCACCTTATTAAAAGAAAAAAAAAATATAGACACGTTTTTCCGCTTCAAAAGACTCAAAAACCCCCGGGGCGTGACATGCGCACGCAACCCGAGGCACCTACCGCGCGCCCGGTGCACCGCGCATGTTGCACCCACCAATCAGCGCGTGACACGTGTCCCCTGCACCCGGTCCACGCCTTCCACAGGAATTCCGTGAACCGCGCCGCGTGCACCGACCAACCGATGACTGCCACGTGTCCCCCGCCTGGTCCATGCACCGCCACGCTCCACCCGGTAGACCGAGCGCCCTGGGCCCGCCAATCAGGCGGTGCCACGTGTCCATGCGCTGGGTCTGTGCACCCTGCCGCGCTGCTCGGTGGATCGCGCATCCTGAACTGGCCAATGACAGGCCGCCACGTGGCATCCCGGCGGTCTACGGCCCCTCCCATGCACCAAAACCCACTAAAAACTTTCGGGGGTCCGTTTTTGGGCATCCGGACTCCAAATTAAGCAAACAAATAGTCGTTTTCAAGCGTTTTTCCGTGCTGAATCCATCTACGACCTCTGGTTGGCCTAAATCTTCCCAGAAATTTTGGCAAACCCAGCCGAAGGCCAACACAGCAAAAAGAAACACACAGGGTCCATCAGTAGCTTCCAATTGATGCACTGTGGGCCAGATACACCAATACTAGGTGTTCTAACAGTGGATTCATCGGAAGAACGCTGCATGGGAACTAGGGCCACTACATCCTCCCCCACTAAAAGAAAGTTTCGTCCTCGAAACGAGACAAAGTAAAACATGCGTATCTCAGCCAGAAGTCTCGAACAGAAAAGGGTAGGCATCTCGCATCTCCGTCTCTAGCTCCCAGGTAGTCTCTCGCTCCTCGTGGTTGCTCCAAATGATCTTCACATATGGTATTTCCCGGTTGCGCAATTCCCTCACCTCACGAGCCAGAATCCGCAACGGGCGTTCCTCGTAAACCAAGTCCTCGCCTATATCCAAGGATGCGAAGTCATTCACAAGAGACGGATCAAGCACAAATCTCCTCAAGGCCGAAACGTGGAAGACATCATGAACACCAGCCAAACGGGAGGAAGAGCAACTGTATATGCCACAGGGCCTACCCTCTCTAGTACCTCAAAGGGTCCAATGAAGCGGGGACTAAGCTTCCCACGCACACCAAACCTCCGGACCCCTTTCGAGAGCGAGACCTTCAAGAAGATATGATCACCAACCCGGAACTCAAGGTCTCGCTGCCGGGTATCAGCATAACTCTTCTGGCGACTCTGGGCCGCCTCCAAAAGCCGACGAATGACTCTGACCTTCTCTTCTGCCTCCAGCAGTAAATCAGGCCTCAACGTCCTCCCCGAAAAACCATGACGCACGCAACGTATCCTCAATCTGAAGTCGCCTCTGTCCAAAAGATCCTGAAGCTGGGCCTTCAACTCTCTCAGCTCGGCAGGCGCCATTCTGAAAGGTGCCTTCGAGATTGGTGCGGTTCCAGGTACCACATCAATCACAACTCGATCTCTCTCCCCGGCGGCAAGGTTGTCAACTCTGGGGAAAACACATCGGGAAACTCGCGGACCACGGGAATATCCTCGAATCCCCGTGCCGCCGTAGGCACCTTACAATTGTTGCCAGAAATGCGGTGCATCCCCTGCTCATCAACCGCCTGGCCCACGCCGAAGAAAAAGTCAAGGCAAACAAAGAACTCTGACAGCCCCCGAAGACAAACACCACCTGCCCCGGCTCACGAAGAGTAACAGTCCTTTCTCGGCAGTCTAAGGTGGCCTAAAACCTCGACAACCAATCCATACCAAATACAAAATCGAAATCCTGGAGCTGTCGTAAGACAAGCAAGTCTGCCGGCAGGATCCAGGATCCCAACTGTACAGGGCAAACCCTACAGTACTTCTCGACATGCAGAACATGATCTGGATTCTAAACCTCTAATGCATGTGATAAAGAAGCTACCGCTATACTATGCAGGGATGCAAAAGCTCTACTGATGAATAAATGAGATGCACCGGTATCAAAAGGAGCCCGAGCACGGACTACAGAGATCAGAATAATACCTGCAACGACCTGCTCTGCTGCTTTAACGTTGTAATGACACGGTGTTTTGTGATATTTAACCCTCCTTTAATTTTAGTGTTCTTTTAGTACTTCGGAAATATTACCTTTGGGTCGTCGGTCGGTGTGTGTGGTGCTTGTATTTTTCTGCGAAAGAGCGCGAAAAATAATGACCGACGGCGCGATCGGATCAGAAATTCGATGTCGGGAACCCCCGGAACGAGATTTTTAGTGATGCGGCGATTAGTCGTGCATCGAAATCCGTGCAAAATATCTTGCACCCGTTTGTGGATAATGGGGGTTATCCCGTGTGGATAATTAATTAATTAAATTAACTAATTAATCATCCGGTGACGGAAAAAGAGATTTTTCTCTACGTACGATTTGGGAAAATAACAGAAAATTAAGGAAAAAAAATAATACACGTTTTTCGCTTATCTTGAGACCTCCGGGGCGTGACAGATTTTATGGTATCAGAGCGAAAAACGGCTTTGACCACGACAGTCAGTGTCCAATAACCGCAGTGCATGATCCTACCACCAAAATTTGGATATGAGATAACCAAGTCGTAGGTGTCTTAGATCGCGAGTGTGCGGGAAAAAGGGGTTATAGCCTCAGTGTTTTTGTAGGTCAAGTATTAGGCCAGGAACCTTGGGGTTAATGCGGCTTCTTTGTATATAGCAAATAATGGCCAGAAATGGGTCATCAGCGGAGAGCGCAGGGGCAGAAAGTACGGTGCCAACAGCGGCAGAGTGTCAGCCTCTCCGACAACAACTACAAGAGATGGCCGGGCAGTTAGCAACCCCTATGGAATGGGTGCGTCCGTTGACGCAAGTGTCGACTACACCAGTGGAGGTCACCCGGGCTCCTCTGCCCGTACCAGCCGCACCAGTGACGGGACCGCCGGTGGCGGACAGCGAGACCATGGTCGCCCCTCCTCCGACCACGGTGGCTGAGATACCGTCGGTTCATCAGACGACGCCTTCAGTGGCACTATCACCAGCAACTTTGGGACCTACGCTGGGAGCCATTATTGGAGACCCCTTGAGAGAGACCGTGGTGACATCTGCTCCCAGAGTGTCCACTGTCGCAACAAGGGAAGCCCCTATCGAGCAAATCGAATGGGATAGGGTCACAACGAACTTGGCATATTTCAAGAGGTACGACCCACCCGTGTTTGAGGGAGACACGACCGACCCTCGGGTCGTAGGAAAAAGGGTAGACACCATAGAAAGGCTCTTCGAAGACCTACTGATAGAGGAGCAGGAGCGGGTCCCCTTGGCGGTCAACTTTCTCGAGGGAAACGCCCGCATGTGGTGGAAGGCGGTGTGCTCGGACCCCTCGGAGGGCACCGTCCTCCCATCTTGGACCTCGTTCCGAGAAAAATTATTTGGGGCATTCTTATCCGACAGCATCAAACAGCAGATGGAAGACGACCTGGTGCACATCAAGCAAGGAAGTCGGACAGTTATGGGGTACCAACGGGCATTTGTGAGGTTGGTCAAATGCGTCCCCTCTATCATAAGAGACGAATCTCACAAGTCCCGTCTTTTAATGGATGGTTTACGGAGCGACGTCTTCAAGGTGGTGCAAGCGGCAGATTTGCACACCTTCCAGGAGGTGGTCGATAGGGCCACCGTGGTGGAGCGCGGATTTATGTTCTCACAAGCCCGACGGGAGAGCTCGAAATACAGCGGGGATAAGAAACGAACCCGGCCTTATTTCGGGAAGGAGCATACCAAGGGGAGCCGGCCTCCTAAACGCCCGAGATCACAACAAGGAGCCAAGAATGTGCCGACGAGAGGACGAAGGCCGGTGTACAAGCCTTGCATCATTTGCGATGGATTACACTCAGTGACCGAATGTCCCCAAAAGCGAGACCACTGTTTTCGATGCGGCAAACCGGGGCACTTACGTTTCACCTGCCCTTGAACACGGGGACATCATCCGTAGCAGCATCTACACCTTCATCTCAGCAACCGGGAGGAGGGAGAGTCTATACGGTGACCCACCAGGGGACGGACCCACAGAGCACGATGTAACAGGTAATACTCGAGTTTCAAATCTTCGTGCTAGAACCCTTGTGTTAACACCTAAGCGTCCCACACTTTCACCTCGCATCATGTTTTCGCCCTACCCTAGTTAATAGAAGAAATTCCCATCGTAGGAATAAGTTCGGTCGGAACCTCCGGCTACCCCTTGAGACAGGCAGCTGTACTCCTGCCTGCCCAGCGAGGGTGAGGCGGGTTCTTAGTCTCTAAGAATTGATGAGGTTTCCGTGAAGGTTATTGGTGTAGCGCTTGGGGCCGACAGTCGCGGCAATCTTTAAGCGGTAGTTGACTGCTTGAAGTTCCAAGCGTGTCTCCGGGAACCGGACTTGCCGGAACTTGTGAACTTAACTTGTAGGAGCGCCTTCTGCTCGCTCTTCTTTGTTTCGGGCAAGAAGCTTGGTAGAAAGCAGACGAGTAGCGCTCACGAGCGCTGTACGGATCACGACATGAGAAGAACAAGCACCCCTCTACCTCGGATAGATGACCTAGTCGATCAACTACAAGGAGCAACGGAGTTCCCAAAGATTGATCTGCGGTCCGGCTATCACCAGCCTAGGGTCCGGGGTGATGACATACCGAGAACAACCCTGCGAGCTTGGAATAGTCGACATGAGTTTACGGTTATACCGTTTAGACTCGTTAACGCACCAGCGGTGTTGACGGGCATGAGGAATGGGATACTCAAGCCCATCTTAGACCAGTCGGTGATAGTCCTCTAGATGACGTTCCGGTCTACTCTCGCATAGACAAGGGATATGGGGAACACCCGCGGGTAATTCCCCAGACCCTCCGGGATCAGAAACCATATGCCAAAACTTATAAAGTGTGAGTTTTGGCACCGCGAGGTGGGCTTTTTGGGGCATATTGGTCGGCTGCTGGGATTGCGGTCGACCCGAAAAAGACAGATTCGGTAACCGACTGGCCCAGGCCGACAACGGTAACTGAAATTCGAAGCTTCCTAGGTCTGGCAGGGTATTATAGACGCTTTGTGGAAGGCTTCTCCAAGATAGCTTTGCCCCTCACTCGCCTGACCTGTAAAGGAGAAAAGTACATATGTACGGAGCAATGCCAGAAGAGTTTCGAAGAACTCAAGGACAAGTTAACGCGAGCCCCGGTGCTTGCTCTACCGGAGCCCGGTGAGGACTACGAGGTGTACTGCGATGCGTCGCAAAACGGTCTTGGAGGCGTGCTTATGCAACGGGGTAGAGTTATTGCCTATGCGTCGAGGAAACTCAAGGAGTACGAGAGAAACTACTCCGTGCACGACCTGGAGCTTGCAGCAGTCGTTTTTGTCCTCAAGTTGTGGAGGCACTATTTGTATGGAACGCATTGCAACGTGTACTCAGACCATCGGAGCCTCAAGTACCTTTTCACCCAGAAGGAGCTGAATTTGCGGCAAAGGTGGTGGCTCGAATTACTAAAGGATTATGATTTAACCATCCACTACCACGCTGGGAAGGCGAACGTGGTGGCGGATGCCTTGAGCCGCAAAGGGCAGACGGTGGAATCTGTAACGAACGCCCTCACCCAACAGGACCGTTTGATTACAGAATTTTCACAATTGAGACTAGAGGTAGTACCAGCAGGAGCGGTCGCACGACTCATGACCCTGGTGGTCCGACCAACCCTACTGGACAGGATCCGTGAAGGGCAATCGACGGATACCCAGCTACAACTTGTGCGGGAAAGGCTACCCACAGACCAAGGAGGTGATTTCGCGACGAATGCTAACGGCACATATGTTTCTGGGGACGAATCTGTGTGCCGGATCTACCAGAACTCAAGGAAGAAATCCTGAGGGAGGCGCATACCGCACCTTATGCGGCACACCCCGGGGGAACAAAGATGTACAAGGATGTCAAACAAACCTTCTGGTGGCCCAAGATGAAGGAAGATGTGACTCGGTACGTGGCACACTGCCTGGTATGCCAACAAGTGAAGGCCGAACACCAGCGTCCAGCGGGGAAGTTGCAGCCGTTGCCCGTGCCGGAGTGGAAGTGGGAGATGATCACGATGGATTTTGTGACTGGTTTTCCGAGATCATCCCAAGGGCACGACGCGATATGGGTCATAGTAGACCGTTTGACGAAATCCGCCCACTTCCTGCCGATACATACAACGTGGACCTAGGAGCGACTGGCACGAACCTATATAGATGAGATAGTGAGGTTGCATGGTGTACCGGCGTCCATCACGTCGGACAGAGACACGCGGTTCGTGTCGAATTTTTGGCAAAGTCTGCAGCAAGCCATGGGGACCAAGCTGCATTTCAGCACGGCCTTTCACCCGCAAACAGACGGACAATCAGAGCGGGTGATCCAGATCCTTGAAGACATGCTGCGAGCATGCGTGCTAGACCTAGGCGACGGATGGTCTCAATACCTGCCACTTGTGGAGTTCGCCTATAATAACAGTTACCAAGCCAGCATTAAGATGGCGCCATACGAAGCTTTGTACGGGCGCCGCTGTCGGTCGCCTTTGTGCTGGGATGACTTGGGAGAGCGTAAATGGTTGGGACCGGTTTTGGTCGAAGAAACCGAGGCAAAGGTGCGCCTCATCAGGCAGCGACTGCTAACCGCCCAGAGCAGACAGAAAAGTTACGCGGACCGCAGACGACGGGAGTTGGAATTCGCGGTAGGCGAGCACATGTTGCTGCGGGTGTCGCCTTCGAAAGAAACCCGACGTTTCGGCCTGAGAGGGAAATTAAGTCCGAGGTACGTGGGACCGTTTGAGATCCTAGAGCGCGTTGGCCCGGTGGCTTATCGCCTGGCCTTGCCGCCAAGTCTAGACCGAGTACACAACGTGTTCCACGTGTCGATGCTTAGGAAGTACCTTCCCGACCCCTCTCACGCCCTGGACATATCCACGATCAAGCTTCAGGAGGATTTAACTGTTGAAGAGACACCGGTGCGGATCTTGGCGCGAGAGGACAAGAAACTGCGAAACCGGACCATCCCCTACGTGAAGGTCCAATGGAGCAACCACGAGGAACGCGAGGCGACGTGGGAGCTGGAATCGAAAATGAGGGAGTGTTTTCCCGAGTTGTTTAGCGAGGGTTGTATTTAAGTTTCGGGGACGAAACTTTTTATAAAGTGTGAGTGGTGTAATGACACGGTGTTTTGTGATATTTAACCCTCCTTTAATTTTAGTGTTCTTTTAGTACTTCGAAAATATTACATTTGGGTCGTCGGTCGGTGTGTGTGGTGCTTGTATTTTTCTGCGAAAGAGCGCGAAAAATAATGACCGACGGCGCGATCGGATCAGAAATCCGATGTCGGGAACCCCCGGAACGAGATTTTTAGTGATGCGGCGATTAGTCGTGCATCGAAATCCGTGCAAAATATCTTGCACCCGTTTGTGGATAATGGGGGTTATCCCGTGTGGATAATTAATTAATTAAATTAACTAATTAATCATCCGGTGACGGAAAAAAGAGAGAATACGAAACCCTAGCCGTAAGAGCGGAAAGAAAAGGAAAAATAAGGAACCCTAACCGGAAGAAAAGAAGAAGAAGCGGAGGAACCCGATCGCCCCGATTGACGTCCGGAGACCGGAGAACGAGACGCCATCATCTACGGGGAGCGGATCCGGATCTCCAACGCCGCGAGAACCAAGATCGGTTCTTTATTTCTGTTAGATTGAGGTTAGTGGTCGTTAATCCTTTTGTAGAATTTAATCGGGGGTTTTCCGTGTTCTTGTAAGGTTGTTTTAAATCGGTAAATCGATCACGGATTTTTGTTGGGTTTTGATCAATATTTTATTCTCGTTCTTGATCGGGTGTGATCGATGATTTTTATCGAATTTAATTGGTGGTTTTTAATCGGTTTCTTTTTATCGGACCTCCGATCGACGTTTTGGTTGTTCGTCGATCGTTGGTTTAGTTATTAGATTTACCGAGAATTTATTCGAAAATTTTTGGGAATGTTTCGTTGGAACATAGTGGGTTAACGGGAGGCCGCCGCCGCCGTTTTTTTAACGGGAGGCCGCCGCCGCCGTTACCATGGTCGCGGGGTCTTCGCCGGAGTCGCACGGGAGCGAAAACGGAGAAGAAATCGCGAAACGGGAGCGAAAACGGCGACGAAAACAGAGAAATTAGGGTTTACTGTTCAAGAATCGGCCGGTGGTCCACGGGCCGGGGCGTGCACCCGGTGCACGCCCCGCGGCGCGGAGGCCGCAGACCCGGCGCACAATTCGTGCGCCGGCCCGGTCCGCCTAGGCGCGGTGCACGCCCAGGCGTGCACCCGGTGCTGGCGCCGCGATCCGAAGCCGTGAGCCCGGTGCACGCTCGGGTCGTGCACCGGCCCGGCCCGAAACGCGCGGTGCACGCTTCCTGCGTGCACCCGGCGCATGCCGCCGCCGCCTGTCGCCGTAAACCCGGTCCACGGTTGCCCCCGTGCACCAACCGACAGCCCGAAGTTCATTTGCTCCGTTTTTGCCCGTTTTTCCACCGTTTTGAGCGCCGTTTTCGCCGTTGGGATCGTTATTTCCGTGGCTTTCTTGGCATGGCCACTTGGGACCTTCTTGGTCATTATTTTATTATGTTGGGTGCCGATTTCGCCGACACTCCGCGCCTCGACAAAATCGTCGGGGGCGCGCCGTCGGGTCCCTTTTTCTCATCGTTTTCGTCGTCGGGGCTTCTCGGCTGGACCGTTGACGCCCCGAGTTGGCTACTAGTTGAGAGATTGGGTTTTGTTAGATTTTCGTTAGCGATCTTTGGGTTCCGACGGAGTCCGCGATGATATAGTCGCGGTCCGGTTGTTGTTAGCCATCAGTTTTATCGTCGGGGACCCGGTTTGTTTTAAGTTTCGGTTTTGGTGGGTTCATTGTACGGTGGTTGGGACCACCGATGTTATCTGATTAGGGTAAGGTGTTAATTTGTGTCTTCGGTTGTTTCGATAGGCCGCGTGAAGTTTCGATTGCTTAAGAGGGTCGCAGGCGCGGTCGGTTATCTTCAACCAGGTGGGTTCTTTGCATCAAGTGCTGTAAGTGCATTGAGTGCAACATATCACTAAATGATCTAATGTTAATTGGTTAATAAAGTAGATGAGTTGTGCTAATGTTTTAACCCTTCGCTTTATGTAATGATTAATTTACGCCGATCTCGGCATCCCTGTTTTGATAGCTGCACGTACACCGGCGGAATAGGCCCCCGCATTGGTGTACTTTTCCGGAGAAGTGGTCTGATTGACCCGTGTGCCCCACGTGTGTTGGTTGGGGACCACTTCACGATGGCCAAACGTGTCGCCCACGCATCGTGAAGGGGTTAGAGCTTCAAATGTCCCGTGGGGAGGCAGTCGACCTACCCTGACGTGACGGTGTGAAACTAAAATAAATAACATGATCAAATTAATTTCAGGGCGTCGGATAGCGAAGGTTCCGGTGCGGTGTATCTCTTTCTAAACTCTTGTTTATTGTTGTTTAAGCATCTAATTTATTTGTCACTGACTTTACCCACTCCGTGACAGGTCCTAATAGGTGTGGATATCGGGACGGTGGTGAGGTGCCGCAGACTTAGGTTTGGCCGTATGAGGCCTTTTTGGTTGAACTTTTAGTTTGGTTATCTCTCTCTCTTTCCTCTTTCGTTATTTTGTGTGGTTGTGGATCATGCTGGATATGTGGACATGTAATTAACTGTTTGGATTTGGTTATGTTTTATGTTAACTGTGCGGCTGTTTTACGATGTAAAAGGATTTCGAAAACGCTTTTCAAAAAAATAGGGTGTCGTGTGGACACCACTTTGAAAACCCTGAGGATTTATCCTTTCAAAATAATATAGCCGCCTAAATGTGAATGTTAGATGTTTTAACGACTTGGGTGTCGAGTGGGCACCGTTTGCGAACTCATAGGATTTTTCCTAATGCTGTCGAATGATGATACATGTTGTACTTAGTCAATGTGACTGTGTGATCAATGCCGTGAATGTTATTATTGTAAATGTAGTCGAGACGCCGTGCACGTACAAAGGAGACTCTGTCCGTTTGCAGAGTGAATTTGTATGTGTGGCGGGTCTGTCGCGCACCGGTAGGCGAGGTCGTTCTTATCTGATTGTTTGATTTCAAAAAAAAAATAATACACGTTTTTCGCTTATCTTGAGACCTCCGGGGCGTGACAAACGTCCTCGACCTGGGTGGCATAAACTCGACCGCTCGGCGCTGGGGGACGTCGCTCTGGCTGCCGGGAAGAAGATGAGGCAACATCTGGCCTGCTGTAGGACGCAGAAGGATCGGCTGGCTGGTAAGGAACGGACGGTGCTGATGCTGATGAAGGAGCTGGATGGCCGGCTCTAGGGCATACGCTTGCAAAGTGACCGGCCTGCCCGCAACGAAAACAATGGCCCTGTCTCTACGGGCACAGAGTCGGTAGGTGTGAGCCTCCACAGATAATACACCGATCTGGGCGCTGCTGCTGAGAAGTCTGCTGTGAGAACTGCTGCTGTCGTGGTGGTCGACGCTGCTGCTGCTGTAACTGGCGAGACGCCCCCGATCTCTGATGTCCCTGGTACCCCCGGCCCTGTGGGTGGGAACGTGGAGGTCTCGGGGGTCCCTGCCTGCTAGACTGCCCCTCCTCCGGAGAAGCCGGGCGCTTCGCCCCAGAAGTCACTACATGGGCCGGAGATACCTCATCCATCACGGCCTCTCCACACTCCACATACAAAGCCTGCTCTATCGAGGCCTCCAAGGTCTGCAGTCTGCGGGAGCGGACGAACTGGTAGATGTCTCGGCGAAGTCCTCTCTCAAACATATAAACGCGATGGCTCTCATCTCTAGCCACATGAGGCACACATGCCAATAGCTGGTTGAATTCTGCTATGTACATGTGCACAGGCCTATCTCCCTGGCGGAGATTCTTCAACTGCTCCTCCAGTCGCTGTCGGACACTCTCCGGAAAGAAGGCTCCCAGCAACATGCTCCGAAACTCGGTCCAGGAAAGAAGCTGCGTCCCAGGTGGACCAGCTGGTCGCACACGCCGCCACCACGCCTCGGCGTTGCTCTCCAGAAAATGGGTAGCCAAAATAACCCGAAACCTCTCATCCACAAATAAGCTCTCGAAGTGGCGCTCCATGGTGGTAATCCAAGTCTCGGCTGCCCAAGGCTCAGCACTCATGCCCGAAAAGCGGGGCGGATCGAACTGCCGAAATCTCATCAACAAATCTACTACCTCCCGCTGCTCTGCCGCAGTCAATGATCCCGTCGCCCCGGCCGGTGGTCTACTCGAAACCGGCTCAGCAGGAACCGCTGGTGCAGGCTGCACCACAGGGGGTGCCACAACAGGGGAAGAAGGCACCGGCGAAGCCTCAGGGGGTGCCACTGCCGGCTGTGCTCTCTGCTCCATCATGAGCATCAGCCGCGCCATTGCCTCCTCCTGGCGTCGGGTCGCCTCCGCCATCTGTGCCATCTGGGCACGGAGCTCCTGAATCTCAGCCTGAGGTCCTCGCCCCGAGTCCTCCTGCTCGGGCTCAGAGGACGAAGGCTGCGAGCGCGTCACCATCGAACGTCGAGGAGGCATCCCCACCTGAGGGACAAAGCCAACAATCAGAACCAGAAGCAACACTCGACCCAATCTAGCGAAAGTCAAAAGGCATGTCCCCCTTTCAGAAGTACTATGTTGTCTGCAGCCAACATAGTCGCTACCAAAGGAAGACATGTCTATCACTCGTCCCTATCCGCTCGGGAGAGTTAGAAACCCAATCAAGACTTTCGCTAAAAAGTCTCGGCTCTCACGTGGGTCATCCTAGGGTTTAACCATAAGCCTAGGGTTCCTAAGTCCTCAAGACCTACACCCTAAGCTCTGATACCACACTAATCTGTCACGCCCCGAGGTCGGAACTGTACCCCGGGCTCGCCAACAGATCCGCCGCCCCTACAGGAAGCCCCGTAGAGACGTAGCGTCTAACCTGCAAAAAAGATGGAACAACTATACTAACAGATATCAGAGCTGTAGAAGTAAACTAACTATGAACAGAAAGTAGAACAGTCTCTCATAAAATATACAAAACATCCTCACCAGAAATACAGGAGTCTCTCAAAAGAAAGCAAAAGAGTACAACTCGATACCTCACTACATAATCTCTCAAACATATAAACGACCAAAATATAAGGGTACCTCTATAACACACTGAAGCTGAAGGGGAAGGGATCTATCTCGCGACTCCCTTACCTCGGTCTGGAAGAGCTGGATCAGCAACTGGTACCGCAGGAACTGGAGCTGAAGTCCCTGGGGAAAAGACACCACGACGGGTGTGAGAACTACCTCCCACAGTAGTTCTCAGTGGGTGCCGCCAACAAGCCCGACGGCCTGCCCACTAAGTCTACTAGAGGCATAAAGTAACAAAAGAAATGCTGTAAGGAAAAGCTGGAAAGTAAAGTCTACAGCTACTATGCCTCTATCTAGATGCTCAAGGAGTGGAACAGGAGAACGATATGCCACAACTAACACTCACTGAAATCACCCAATCTAAACTGACTGCCACATCGGGTCCAGTCAAACCTGCGCCTACCTACTGCTGTAGGTATGTCCGTAGCTGCCAAAACTGGCTCAGCTAGAGGGACAGAAGCATCGACAAGTCGCGATAGAGCTCAATCTCACGCCGGTACTCCAACCCGGTATCTAGCTCAATCTCAACGCCGGTACTACAACCCGGTCTCGCCTACTCCGAAGTGGCACTCGAGGGGAGCGACCTACACGAGTAAAATATCTGCGCAACACTGTCGAGCACAAATGTGGCTCATGCAGGCTATGATCCAATCACTGTCTCACTCACTGGCTAAAAATCCATACTGTCACTATGACCATGTCCCAAAGATCCCAGATCCACTATCACTATCACTATCACTATCATAGTGCAAACTGGTCTACAGACTGCTATAGACTCCACTCGGTCCCCAGACGCGAGTGCAAATGCAACCCCAGCTAATAAACCTCCCAGCCTACGACTCGGGGAGAATCACTATGTCCAGAATGACGAGAGTACAACCACTGTGGGGAAGCTAAGGCGCTGATCAAATCTGTACACAGGTTCAAGTTTACTGTAATTTAATTGTGCATGAATAATTAATTACTGACAATTATGCTAAGTTGAATTTCCATGTTGCAAAGCTTACCAAGAAGTCATCAGATTTAGCGACTATCAACTGTGGTTACCATATACAGTTTTCATAGGATATAGGAGTCATTTACTAATATGCATGCAACTATAATCATAGAATTAGAGTGCAGTCCATAGATTTTGAAAGCGAGAACACCCACCTGAACACGCTAACTGTCCGGGACGGTACAGATAATAAGTCCAGAAAAGTCAAATCTCCGTACCCACTAAGCTAAGAGCACAGTAGCGGTGCCCACAAAGTCCTGGGTACAACAACAATCCATAATTACACACAAATTCCACACTAAATCCACATTCAAAAATCTCCATGCATAGTCCCTGTTCACACGAAAATTTCACCTGAAAATAATCCTCAATAAATTCCAATAAAAATATCACGACGATTCTCGCGAAATGTAGATGTCGATAGGCTCTTGAATCGTCGAAATCCGATACCCGGAAGTGGAGATAAAAATCAGCAAAGCAGCGGCTGTCCAGAAACTCAAACAGTCACAAAGGGTAGTTAAAATGTACCCCAAACCCCTATATAAGCTCAAATCTAGCAAAAACGTCCAACACGGAAAACGTAGATTTACCTCTTGTGAAAGCGCTATCGATGAAATCGTCCAAAAATAGCGTAGGGTAGCTCTACAGGTCTCCCGGATGAAAATGCGACGGAAGTGGGCCTCCAACTGTAGAACGTCGCTCCGCACTACGAGGCAGAAAACGCAGTCGTCGCGGCTTCCAGAAAATCTGAAACTTCACCGGAAGATGCGCAAGAGGGAGAGGAAGAAATCTTATGAGGGGTCAAGGGCTAAATCTCCCGGGAAAAAGCTCAAAAACTCGGCCCAAGGTGGCCTATTTATAGGCTCCAAAGAAAAACAGCCTAAAAAGCCAACCCATTCACTTTCGGGCCCAACTTTCGGGCGCCCGAAAGTTTTCGGGCGGCTATAGTGTTGGGCCCGGCCCAACACTGTTCATGCCCGAAACCGCCCCGTGCTGCCACGTGTCCCACCGAATAGGAAACACCGGTGCAGGGCCACTCAGAAGCCGCCACGTGTCCTGCTGAACAGGGAACACCGGTGCGGACCACTGAGAACTCGCCACGTGTCCACACTCTGGGCACAGTAAGGCGGTGGCGCCCGCCAATGAGCGGGCGCCACGTGTCTCGCCCGGTTGACCTGCTGCCCGCGCTGGCAGCGCGACGTGGGTCGCACGTGCGCACGCAACCCGAGGCACCTACCGCGCGCCCGGTGCACCGCGCATGTTGCACCCACCAATCAGGGCGTGACACGTGTCCCCTGCACCCGGTCCACGCCTTCCGCAGGAATTCCGTGAACCGCGCCGCGTGCACCGACCAATCGATGACTGCCACGTTTCCCCCGCCTAGTCCATGCACCGCCGCGCTCCACCCGGTAGACCGCGCGCCCTGGGCCCGCCAATCAGGCGGTGCCACGTGTCCATGCGCTGGGTCTGTGCACCCTGCCGCGCTGCTCGGTGGACCGCGCATCCTGAACCGGCCAATGACAGGCCGCCACGTGGCATCCCGGCGGTCTACGGCCCCTCCCATGCACCAAAACCCACTAAAAACTTCTGGGGGTCCGTTTTTGGGCATCCGGACTCCAAATTAAGCAAACAAATAGTCGTTTTCAAGCGTTTTTCCGTGCTGAATCCATCTACGACCTCTGTTTGGCCTAAATCTTCCCAGAAATTTCGGCAAACCCAGCCGAAGGCCAACACCGCAAAAAGAAACACACAGGGTCCATCAGTAGCTTCCAATTGATGCACTGTGGGCCAGATACACCAATACTAGGTGTTCTAACAGTGGATTCATCGGAAGAACGCTGCATGGGAACTAGGGCCACTACAGCACCGTTTTGCGTGCCAAATCGAGGTATGTGCTCCGTTTCTCGTGCAACTTGTGTTATCGCACACCGTTTTACGTGCGAAGTCTAATAATATACATCGTTTTTCGTGCAGGGTTAGAAAAACGTGCACCGTTTTGCGTGCAATCCTACAGTAGAGGGTGCACCGTTTTGCGTGCAGATTTGAGGTACGTACATCGTTTTGCCTGCCGACTGTGTTATCGCGCATCGTTTTGCGTGCAGTTTATAATATTATACATCATTTTTCGTGCAGGGATAGAAAAATGTGCACCGTTTTGCGTGCAGGCTGAAATGACGCACACCGTTTTTCGCGCAGATTTTAATAACGTGCACCGTTTTGAGTGCAGGGTTGGAGGACGTGCACCGTTTTGCGTGCGGACTCGAGGGATGCGCATCGTTTTGCGTGCAAGCTCGAGGAAACAAGAGGAATCGCGCGGAGGCCAATTGCAAGTGTCTACAAGCAATTGGGGACACCATAAGGTGGGAAATTCTGCCGAAATTGGGTGACCTCTCCCCTTGCTCCTTTGCTTTTCGATTCGAAGCATGATAGTAGCCTGTTAGAGGCGTTAGGTAATCGTGATTTTGATTGCCTGTGTAGATGGATTCAGACGAAAAAGTGCAACTGTTGGTTGCTAGAGATAGAGGAATAGATGTGCATGTGCAAATGGACACAGAGAAAAAGTGCAACTGTTGATTGCCAGAGATAGAGGAATAGATGTGCATGTGCAAATGGACACAGAGGAAAAGTGCAACTGTTGGTTGCGAAAGATATTTTATGAATATGCATGCGTAGAAGTAATTACTATTTGATGAATGAAATGAAATAATTGCATGCATGAGAAAGATTAGCTATTTTGATTGTGATCATGTTAGGGTATAACCCTAGAAATCATGTGACATCAAGGAAAAGGACATGTTGGTAGTAAGACTAGGAGAAAACCTAGTATAGGGGTTTGACGAGTGACATCAACTTAGGAGCTATCCTAGGGAGGACGAGTAGCATGGTCTTAGGTGACAACCTAAGTGTTACGGAATTTGAGTTGGCGTATTTCGTGAAATTTGTCTAAGTCTTGAAGATTGAAGATAAGAAATTTGGATCATATACCTCAATCTCAAGAAAGAAGAATTCAAAAGGATCAGGTACGTTTAACTAAAGATTTTTGGTGATCCGAATACTTGTCATAGTGTAGAAACACTTGGAAGAATTTTTAATTGCATAAAAATCAAAAACTGGACATGGGACATGTTCAGGATCCGGATCGGACTTTCAATCCGGATCCCGAAGGGTGTTGGTTCATACACAAATTCAATCCGGATCGCAGCATTTCAGATCCGGATCCCGAACATGTAGTTTTACCAATTGCTTGAACGATCCGGATCAGGAATTTCAATCCGGATCCCGAACGTGTGATTTGAAAATTGTATGAACGATCCGGATCGTGAAATCCGATCCGGATCCCGAATGTCCTTTTTCTGGAAATCGTCTGTTTCGCTGAAACAATCCGGATCGCCAATTCCAATCCGGATCGCCGTCCTATAAAATTTCCAGAAAAGGTTAGTTTTTGATCCTTATCTTCTTCCAATGGTTTCTAACCTATAAATAGACCCTATGATTCATTTTCTAGGGTAAGATCGGTAGAAGCCGAAAAAGAGAAAATTCCACATATAGAGAAGAAAGGAAATCAATAGATTTAATTCTATGTTTCTTCATCTATATTGATTAATTTGATTCTAGGTTTTCCAAACTCAGATTTTGAGTAGAATCAAATTAATGAATACTTAGATGGTATTTCTGATCTATTTCTAATCTAAGTATTCGGCGGATTATCACCACCCAAAAACAACGATTTTCCCAAAATCGGCGCGTGGACTCGCGTGGCCTTGTGGATTCAAGGTGCAACCGCTCTCGTGGATTCGGAGCGAGGTACGTTCGTGGATTCGAAGCGTGCTACTGGGTGAAGACCGTGGATTCGGTCGGACGTCGTGGACTCGACGTTGGACGCTGTGGATTCAGCGTTGGGCGCAGATCGTGGATTCGAGAAGCGTCGTGGAGCGAGCGGAGAAGATCTACTAGGAGCGTATGGTAAAAGGTTGAGTCGTCTGTGAGTACGTTATATCACCTTGTACGTGTTTAATTCTAGTGGATTTCGCCGTGTTATCGGTCCCGTGGTTTTTTACTCCGGTTTGGAGTTTTTCCACGTAAAAATCTTGCGTGTTCATTTTTATTTTCCGCATTGGGTTTTATTGCGCAATGATTTTTTGAGTGTTTATTGTTTACACCTATTCACCCCCCTCTAGGTGTTTTTTCCCCTATTTAGATCCAATTATATATACCCCAACAAGTGGTATCAGAGCGGGAATAGGGTTGTAAACAATGGTTGAAGGTGGAAACATCAATCGACCCCCTTTCTTTGATGGAACAAATTATGCGTACTGGAAAGTACGGATGAAAGCCTTTTTAATTTCCATCGACGAAAGGGTGTGGCAATCAATTGAATTAGGATGGTCTAATCCAACTGAAATTATTGCTGATGTTCGCACCTTAAAACCTAGGTCGAAATGGACCAAGGAAGAGATAGATTCATCTTCTTACAATGGCAAAGGAATTAATGCTCTATTTAATGCTTTGTCACAAACTGAGTTCTCTCGCGTCTCGGCATGTGAGACTGCGAAAGAAATCTGGGATGTTCTTCAAGTTACGCATGAGGGAACTAACCTTGTGAAGATTCAGAAACTGCAAATGCTTACGAGCAAGTTTGACTCTATTTCTATGGCAGAAAATGAATCTTTCACTGACTATTACACACGATTGCAAGACATCGTGAACTCATGTGCTAACTTGGGAGAGAAGATTCCAGAATTTAAAGTTGTAAGAAAGATTTTAAGAACTCTTCCTGAACGATTTCGCCCGAAGGTCGCAGCCATTGAAACAATTAAACACCCGGACGAAATGCGTGTAGAAGAATTAGTTGGTGCTTTACAAACTTATGAAATGACATTTCCTACTAACTATTCTTCTGGAAAAGCATCCTCTTCTAAGTCTTCAGGTTATGCATTGAAATCAACTAAAGAAGAAGACGCGGATTCATCCTCCTCGGACGATGACGAGAACCTATCTATGGAGGACTTTGAGAAGCAGCTCGCTCTCTTGACAAGGAAGTTTCGCCGCAACTTTCGAAGGGGTAATTCAAGCAAAACTCCATCCTTCGGAAAGTCGAAGAAAGGCAAGGGTTCTTCAAGCTACAAGTCAAGAAAGCAAGAGAACTTCTCAAAGGATAAGAAAAGTTCAGAGGGACAAGTACAGTGCTTCAAATGTCGAGGCTACGGCCACATTGCAACGGAGTGTCCCAACAAGAATCCGGCAAAGAAGAAAGCGATGCAAGTCGTTACTTGGGATGACAACTCAACGTCAAATGAGTCATCCTCAAGTGATGAAGAAGACAACGCGACAGCTTTCCACGCGTCCACATCTTCACCCTTCATGTGCTTAATGGCAAGTACATCCGATTCACTGTCCAACTCCTCCCATGTGAAAAGATTGCAACGGACGATGAATCGAGATAATTCTGAAGGTGAAGATTTTGCTCTTGCCTACCATAAGCTTTTGAGGGATTCAAAGAAACTGGCAAAGCAAAACAAGGAGTTTGAGAGGGAGATTGCAGGATCTCGAAGAAGAAGTAAAAAGGGCAACCTCTCTCTCAACGCTCTTGAAGTGGAAAGGGATAATCTGATTAAGACAAATGTTTCCCTTCAAGAGTCCAATGAGCATTTCGAGAAGAACATGTAAAAATGGTGGACAAAGCGAATTACTTCTTGAAGCTCTACGGCGAGGCTCGACAGGAAAAATTGGAAATGACGAAGACCATACGCCAACTCAAGGATGACTTAAAGAGATTTTCTTCTGGAAGGAGTAAGTTGGACAGCTTCTTGGTCTTGGTCAAACAAATAAGTTCGGCCTCGGATACACTCAAACTGGAGACATTCCAAGTTCGAGTGGGACAGTTTTTGTGCCTCAGTCGGTATCTCCTCCTCCGACACCGGAATTCACGACAAGCAACGACAACAAGCCTACTTCATCCTCTTCGGGATCGTCAAGATCTAAGGTATGTTTTCGTTGTGGCATTTCAGGGCACATAAGGAGAAATTGCAAGATGGGAGCCAAACGCACACCTCAAGCACCTCTTGCAATGACTACCAAAAAGGTGATTCCTCAGAAATCAAATGCAAATCATTCAAAGGAAAAGAGCCTTGGTAGTTCACCGCTCAAGACGACATCATCAAGGAGCAGCAATCTTCAACAAGACGCTTTCACCTAGGAGAATAACTTCACGATCATTACCGACGCATTCCAAAAAGGTTTGGGTGCGCAAAGGTGAAATTTTTCCTTGTCTTGTTACTAATGTTTCCTTGCATGCATATGATAGTTCGTCTTGGTATCTGGATAGCGGGTGTTCCCGTCACATGACCGGTGACAAAAACTGTTTTCAAAATTTTGAGAAAATCTCCGGAGGACTTGTTGTTTTCGGAGATGGTCGGTCTTCCAAAATTGTTGGAAAGGGAACGGTAGCTATTCCAGATGGCCCGGTTCTGAATAATGTGTTATTTGTTCATGGCCTTAAGACTAACCTCATAAGCATAAGTCAACTTTGTGATATGGTTATTCAGTTAATTTTTCATCTGATGAATGTACTGTAACTGATAAGAACCATGCTTTCTTTTTAAAGGGGGTTAGATCAGAAAACAATTTATGTAGTTCCTACTAAAATTTCTGAAAAATGTAACCTAGCATCTTTGAAAAATGAAACACTTTGGCATGAAAGGCTAGGTCACATAAACTTTAAGGAACTTGCTAGAATTTCAAACAAAGATGTGGTCAAGGGGGTTCCAAAACTTTCTTTTGAACAAAACATTGTGTGTGGCGGTTGCCAAAAGGGAAAACAGTCTAGGACTGCACACAAGAACTTGAACCACATAGGTACAAAACGGCCTTTGGAACTTTTGCACATGGATTTAATGGGGCCAACTCGTCAACCATCTTTGGGAGGTAAATGGTATATTTTCTTATGGTTGATGATTTCTCTAGATATACTTGGGTAGCATTTTTAAAAGAGAAAGCTGATACTTTTGATTCTTTTCACGAGATTTGCCATCGTATTATGATTGAAAAGAATGAAAAGATTACTCGAGTTAGAAGTGATAGAGGTGGAGAATTCATAAATTCTAAATTCATTGATTTTTGCACTTCTAACGGCATTAAACATGAATTCTCAGCACCCTATACACCTCAACAGAATGGTGTAGTCGAGCGCAAAAACAGGGTCGTACAGGAGATGGCACGTGTTATGCTTCATAGCCGGAACTTACCTTTATATTTTTGGGCTGAAGCGGTGAACACTGCTGTCTATGTTATTAATCGCGTGTATTTGCGCCCGGGGACTTTAAATACACCATATGAACTATGGTTTTGTAGAAAACCTAACATCAAATATTTTCGTATCTTTGGGAGTCGGTGTTTTATTTTACGTGATCGCGAAAATCTTGGAAAATTTGACTCTCGAAGTGACGAAGGGATTTTCTTAGGTTATTCTACAAACAGTAGAGCATATCGAGTTTTTAACTTAGAATCTAAGACGATCGTAGAATCGATAAATGTTAAGGTAGATGAAGCTTTTCACTTTGAATCTGAAAAATCTACCCTCGATATCTCTCTTGATGATGATACACCTGCTAATGCATCTTCTCTAACAATTCTTTCGATAATAATGATGCATCTAACGGTTCTTCAAGTTTATCTGATGTGCAGGAATCATCTCGTGTACCTCCGAGTACTCCTCTACCTCAAACGTTACGCATCTCCAAGGATCATCCTGAATCGAACATCATTGGAGATCCACAAGAAGGAGTTAGAACTCGGAGACAATTGGTTTGCGGATTTGCATGCTATGTATCTCAATCGAACCAAAGAATGTTGATGAAGCTCTTCAAGATGACTACTGGATTAAAGCAATGCAGGAAGAGCTCCATCAATTTGAGCGAAACAAAGTCTGGGAATTAACGAAGCCTCCGAAGCAACACAATGTGATAGGTACCAAATGGATTTTCAAGAACAAGAAAAATGAAGATGGTACTATCATCAGGAACAAAGCAAGGTTAGTTGCTCAAGGCTACTCTCAAGTAGAAGGTATAGACTTTGATGAAACTTTCGCCCCTGTAGCTAGACTCGAGTCCATTCGTATATTATTTGCGATTGCTTGTCATTTTAAAATCAAATTATTTCAAATGGACGTTAAGAGCGCCTTTTTAAATGGGTTTTTAAATGAGGAAGTTTATGTGGCTCAACCGAAAGGTTTTGTGGATCATAAACTACCTAACCATGTTTTTCGTTTGAAAAAGGCTCTTTACGGTCTGAAACAAGCACCGCGAGCATGGTACGAAAGGTTGACAAAGCACCTTTTGGAAAAGGGCTATACTCGAGGGGGAGCTGACAGGACTCTCTTTGTGAAGCATTATCAAAACAATTTCATTGTTGCACAAATCTATGTCGATGACATTGTATTTGGTGCAACAAGAGATAATGATGCTTCTAAATTCGCGGAGACCATGGAAAGCGAATTTGAGATGTCCATGATGGGCGAATTGACATATTTTCTTGGATTACAAGTTAAACAAAATGATGAAGGAATTCACTTGTGTCAATCCAAGTATGCAATGGAGTTGGTCAAAAAGTTTGATTTAGAAAATTCTAAGGATTTTCCGACTCCAATGGGAACTAGCCATAAGGGACTTGGAAGTGAATCACATAGTGAGAATGTAGACGAGAAACTGTATCGCAGTATGATTGGAAGTCTACTATATCTCACGGCTAGTCGCCCGGATATATCCTTCAGTGTTGGGATTTGCGCGAGATATCAATCAGCACCGAAGGAGGTTCACCTGAAAGCGGTGAAACGGATCATCCGGTATATCAAAGGTACAATCAATTTCGGAATTTGGTATCCTATGGGAACAAGTTTGGATATTGTTGGATACTCAGATGCCGATTGGGCTGGATCAGTGGATGATCGGAAAAGCACGAGTGGTGCATGCTTCTATCTTGGCCATTGCCTTGTTGCATGGCACAGTAAAAAGCAAAACTGCATAGCACTCTCGACTGCCGAAGCGGAGTACATTTCAGCAGGAAGTTGTTCAACCCAATTGATTTGGATGAAAAGCGTGTTGAGCGATTTCCGGATTTCAGCATCTTCGGTAACCATTTTTGTGACAACACTAGTGCTATTAACATTTCTAAAAACCCTGTGTTGCACTCTAGAACAAAACATATTGAACTTAGATATCATTTTCTTAGAGAGCTAGTTGAATCAAATATTCTTCAACTGTCATATATTTCAACTGAGGATCAATTAGCTGACATCTTAACAAAACCTTTGGATCAAAAACGTTTTATTCACTTGCGTAAAGCAATTGGCATGCTTTCCTTGAAATAATCTCTTTTTGAAACCTTTGCTTAGGTTAGGTTTTGTTTTTGTGTTTTTGTTCTTTATCTATGTTTGTACATAGGACATTAATTGAGCATAAATCATATTGACTTTAATTGCATCCTTTCATGCATTTAGAAATTTATTATGCTTTTGATATCATAATATTTCAATGTTGCAATGATCATTTATGTTAATTAAGTCATCTTTTAAGTGATCAAAGTCAATTTCTCTCTCAATGATCTCTTGGTATAGTCATTATCTTATTTGATTGCTTAGTCGAGTATGAATGCGAGATCAATTTTTGGTTGAATACCTTATATATTAAATAATTGATAGCCAATTGAGGGGGAGTCAAAGAAATGTAATATGCTCAAAAGATGTGGAAAGAGTTACATCCCAATGAGGAGTGTGAAAACTACCACCACATGGAGGAAAAAGCTACCACCTCGGTCGTCCGAGTACTGTGTGCAGCTACCACATGTATACCAAGCATGTTTTTCAATTTTTGATTAAATAAAATGCATATTGAAATACTTGACTCTGTCAAATTTCATGGTTGGTATAAGGTGGGATTTTTAATGAAAGATGCTCAAAGAGCCACTCCTTCAACAGATTGTCTAGATATATTATCTAACTTATCTGGGATTTCAAACATCTATTGATCTTGGTATTTCATTTTCTTTACCAAATTGATGATTTGATAAAGGCATTACGCATAAGATCAGGATAGATGTAATTGAAGTTGTTCAACTTTAAGTGTTTTAACTTTCGTAAATTTTCGTTTCATTTTTGAGTATTTTTGATAGATTTTGCATAATCTATTTCTTGTTGTATGAAACGATGATTTTTGTTTAAAGTTGATACACAAAAGTGCTTACATACTTTTTCTGGATTTTCTGGAATTTTTCTGAATTTTTCTGGAGAAAAAGTTGAAGCCGATCCGGACTGCATGAAGTGATCCGGATCCCGAACGCAGGAAATTCCTGCGGGTAGCCGATCCGGACTGCATTCTTTAGAGGATCCGGACCGCGGCTAATATATAGAACAAAAGGGTTTTTGATTTTTTTTACTCCAATCTTTTGTTTCCAAGCTTCCAAACTCTCTCTTTTTTTAAAGGCTCAATCCGAAATTTTTTAAAAACCAAAATACTTATTTCTCTCTCTTTTTGCACCTCTCATTTTTTTCCACTCCTGACCGTTTCAGGATCATTTCTTTTGAAATCCTCATTTCAAATTTCTCAAATAAACGGACGATAAAAGTTTTGATTCGAATCGTGGAATTGATCGTTCTTAAAATTCTCCAGCTAAGATCGTCTCTCTACAGATTATGGTGGTGATTTTTCAAAATTGAAAATGAAAATTCTTGAGTTGTGCTCACAGGAAAGCAATTGATCAATGGCATTCTCATGGATCATGCTCCCATACAAGTATGTTAAGCCTAATATTTCTAATATTCCCGTTTCCACTGTGTAAATTGCCGGTTATTTAGTAAAAAAGGGGTACTACCTTGAGAGTTTTTAGCGGATTTGGCCTTCGGCTGTGTTTAATTTTTTAAAAGGAATAGAGTATTTGGATAGCCGGAATAAACACTTGGAATATTTATTTGTTAAAGGAGTCCGGACCAAAAACGGATCGGTTTAATTTTTTTGGTGCATTGCTGTGGACCGCCGGCGCACCTCAGTCGTTATTGGGCCGGTCAACGCGCGGGCCACGGAAGAATTCTCGACGCACGATTGGTACGCTGGGCGGGCTCCCCTGGCCCCTTCGGCTGCCGATTTCGTGACCCAGAAAAGGTTACGCCGACGAGCGGGTCCCATTTCACACCAAGGTTTTCCTGTTTTTTGTTTAGTATTTAGGATAAAAATTTAAAAAAAAAAGTTTGTGTGGAAAGACGGTGGAGCTTTGACCTTTAAGGAGGGGAGATATGACCTATTGAGGGGATGGAGGAAGAAGAGATCTAATTTTTTGGACTCAGAATTTTTGCTTCATTTTTGATGTTTTGGCCTAAATTTGTAAAATTTCGAGGTTTCTTTTTTGTACTTTTTGCGGAAATTTGGAAGTAGTATTGTTTTGACTGTAAAAAAACGGATTGAAAAAAAAAATTCAGCCTAAAATCTATTTTTCTAATTTTTGAATTTATTCGATATGAAATCGCCATTCTATCGATTGATCTTAAATTTTTTCCTTAACTTTTTATCTCATCTAAAGTTTAAAGTCCAATTAAAAATCATATTAGAAGAATAAATAAGATTTATTTTTTGGAGTTGTTGTGACATTTTTTACCGCATTAAAACAAAAGAAGAGAACTTTTAAAGTGGACAGACAGCCCTCAAAATGAGAATGGTGCTTGTATTTTCCATGGCATTAGATTTGTGACAGTTTTTGGCAGAGCTAATAACCATTTGGGGACAAAAAGCGCTCATGGGTAAGTTTGATTCCTAATATTTCACTAGGCCATTGGACTGTTGATCATAATTGTATGTATCAGTGCTTGCATGAGAAAGATTTCTTTGATAAACATAGCATACAAAGTATTATTTATATTTAAATGATACAGTTAATTATTTGTTGCTATCATGTATGGAACTGAAGGTTAAGCATCTGGTTATATCATGAAAAAAAAGGGGAAACTTGCTAGTAAATTATGTTCCAAATTGTACATGATATATGTCATGATAGATGGTACATCAAAGGATATGCACTTAATATCCGGTTAGAATAATTGAAATGGTTTTATTACATGAAGGACTTTGCACAAATGGTGCTAGTTAGGCACCCTTTCTGTTACACCTACATGCTTTGACTTAGGAGAGTTTTGTTCATTCTGTGTGGCTTCTCTTGTTTAAATAGCTGGGAAGGTTGAGGCTGGTTGTTGCCATCCGCGGATGTGGGCGGAGATCCGGCTTATTAGTTTCATTAATGCATCTTACCCAATCGGAGAGTCTTTCCCTCTGTTTAATCTGATATTACTAATCATTACTTTGGTTACCTATGTCGCTCCCCTCGAGTGCCACTCCGGAGTAGGCTTAGGGCCGTGCCGTGTGCCGGTCGATTGGATACTTTTGGGATCGTGCCGTGTGCCGATCAGTTACTGGTTCTTGAGATGACAGCAGAGCAGGCAGTACCAGTGTTACTGGTGTTTCGATTGGGTTAGTCTTAGTCTGTGACATTCTGGTGCATACCATTAGCTATTCTTTTAGGTAGGCATTTTAGAGGCAGATTAGCGGTAGTTCTTTATCAGTAGGGTTACTTGCAGCTTACCACCTTCATTTGCATTTTCGCCTCTGATAGTCCTAGTGGGCATGTATGAGTTTGAGGTCTACCCACTAGGGGAGGCTGCTGTTTTTATAGTAGTTCTCACCCCCCACTGTTTTCTCTTTTCTTTTCCCTCTTTGTTTTGCAGAGTCTTCTGCGGGAGTTGCGGGGCCCTCTACCCAGGATCGAGGTAAGAGGATAGCTGATTAGATAGTTACTTCCCCGATTTCGAGCCTTGTAGTTTTGGATGTATCCCCTGTACTCTCAGACAGTTGTATTTTCTTTTATTTTGGGTCTGGCTTCTGCCAGCTGGTTGTATTTATTTCGTGAGCTGGGAGAGACACATGTACTTATTTGAGAGCTTTATTGTACTTTTACTTTCCAGCTTTTGTCTGAGATGTATTAGTTTTAGTTTTAGCTCTGTTATGTGCTCCTTTATTATATTTCTTATATATCTGAGCAGGTTACCAGCGCTTCGTGTACACGGGAAATACCGTGTGCTCGGCGGATCTGTGATTGAGCCCGGGTTCTGGTTTACACCCGGGGCGTGGCAGATTAAGTTGGTATCAGAGCTTAGGGATAGGTCAGTTGGGACTTAGGAAACCCTAGGCATTGGACAGACCCTAGGATGGCAGGGCGTGAGTGACGTGACATTTTGTAAAAGTCGGTAATTTATTGTATTAAACTCTTCCTGTGAGTGAAGAGGGACTGGCATATCCTATTTCTGGGGAACCATTATGTTGGCTGCAGACAACATAAGGTCACAGAAATAGGAGGATGACCATGACTTTCGCTGGATTGGGTCGAGAGTGGTTTTGTTTACTGACCCGTGGTTTTGTGTGACAGGATGCCTCCTAGGCGGCAGATCCCTACCCGGGGTACTCTTATACCCCCGGAGGAGCCGAAGCAGTCTGGGCCGTCCGAGATTAGCGAGCTGAGGGCCATGGTGGCCCAGTTGGCGGAGAGTCACCGCCGACAGGAGCAGAGGTTCGAGCAGCTGCTTGCCCAGGTTGGGGCACCTCCCCCTACTACTGTAGAGGCCCCTGTACCCCCAGTTGCACCACCGGTTATTCTACCTGTCGCTTCGGCACCGTCATCGAGCAGTGGGGCTCAGGGAGCGTTCAGGCCTTTGACCACAGCGGAGGAGCGGGAGTTTGCTGACAAACTCACCGAGTTTTGTCAGCGAGGACCACATAGGTTCTCTGGACGGAGCACCCACCCTTGGGAGATTGGATCGTGGTTAGCATCAATGGAGAAGTTATTCAGAGACTTCTTCATTGACCCGAAATACAGAGTTCATATGGCTGTGCATTGTCTGGAGGGGGAGGGGGATGCGGATGTTTGGTGGCGCCGGGTCGAGCCGTTGGAGTTCCAGATTACCCGGCAGCTACCGTGGTCGGAGTTTAGGCGGATGATCCTGTCACGCCCCGGGGGTTTGTTTTAGCGGAAACGGTTCACAAAAGGTACTCCATTGGCGCGTAAATTTTTTTTTTTTTTTTTGAAAGATAAACCTTCTTCCCCGGCGCATGCCCAGACCCGCCGCATACACAGAATCACTCTGCAACCGGGCAGAGTCTCCTCTGTATATGCACGGCGTAGCAGCTAACACAAGTCCCAAACACAATCATCCATTCAATCACAACAGTTCTAACATATAACTATGTACCATAACTGAGTAAAAAGCACGGCCGAGAGATTTTTAAAAGGATAAATCCACAGTCGTTGAAAACGGCGCCTACCCGGCACCCAGAGTTTGAAAACGCGTTCGAAAACAGCATAAATCCACAGGGTTTTGAAACCAGTGCCCACACGACACTTGAGTTTTGAAATTCGTTTTCACAATCCATAAATCCACAGGGTTTTGAAATCAGTGCCCACACGACACTTAAATTTTTGAAAACAGTTTTCGCAATCTTTTCTTTGGTTTATCTTTTTCTTTTCCAAACGGCTAACAGGAGTGAAAGGAAAGATAAATACGCAAGAGAACTACCAAAAAGAGACCATGCCGACATCCACACCGACCCCACGAGGGTATCGAGAACCACACCAAGAACTACAAATGTGAATGAAATGCAAAGATAGAAAAATAAAGAAGACAGTCCGGGGTCCCCAGCGACCCAGAAGCTCCAGCCCCGTCCTCACCGTCGCCTACCTCTCCCCCCGTCTGGACCCTGTCACGAAGTGGGAAGTCAGTGACGAATAATAATAGTAGAGCAGGAAAAGTAGTAAAACAAACCGTAAGGCAAACCGGAGCAACCACCCTCCCAAGAGGGGAAAGATAACCTGTACCCCTGTATCCTGCAATACCCGACCACGTCGGACAACTAAACCGACGGGCCGTACCGTACCTGCAATACCCGACCACGTCGGGCAACTAAACCGACGGGTCGTACCGTACCTGCAATACCCGACCACGTCGGGCAACTAAACCGACGGGTCGTACCGTACCGGCAATACCCGACCACGTCGGGCAACTGAACCGACGGGTCGCACCGCTCGCACCTCGGCGCCTCAAACCCCACAACTACATAAGGGGCCCCACTACGTCACCTCGTGGGTATACACGGGTCAATAGACCGCTTTTTGGGAAAAGCGCACCCTTTGCGGTGGCCAAACCGCGGGTGCGCGTGCTGCTGCCTCGAGCAAAGTAACCATAACCACTATCATGTCAGCATCATAATATATAAACAAGAGTAGAACGGTGACATGTATAATCAAAAGTAAAAAGATAATATGTGTGATCGAAAGTAACCCACTAACATGTATAATCAAAGGTAAAACGGTAACATGTGTGATCGAAAGTAACCCACTAACATGTATAATCAAAAGTAAAACGGTAACATGTGTGATCGAAGTAACCCGCTAACATGTACAATCAAAAGCAAGGCGGTAATATGTGTAATCGAAAGTAACCCGCTAACATGTAATCTCAAAAGTGAAACGACCGCCGGAGACCGACGCTACGCACCACGATGAAACCCACCACATAATAAACATGAACATAACGACATTACGCATTAAGGGATTCTAAGGGTGTAGCCACTTGAAATGCGGAGAAGAAAGTGTGCGGAAACTTCAGTTAAAACGCTCCCACCCTGCGTTCGAAAAGAGCTACAGTAAGAAGCATCGTTAATAAACTCATCGTGGTCAAAAACACTCAAAAACGGGGCGAAACAGGCCAAAAACGGAGCTTGTGGGCTCTTTGGCTGCAGTCTGGTGCACGGATCCAGGCGTGGACCGGGTTCAGGGTAGGAGACGGCGTGGGCGCAGACCGGGAGCACAGCACAGTGAGCCGCTGGTGCATGGACGGCGTCGCGGACCGGGTTCACGGCCACAGTGACAGGGGCCGTAGACCGGGCGCACGCCTCGGCAGGGTGCGCCGTTGCGTCTTGGGCCGGGCCGCGCACGGGAGAAAGGCGCGCGCTGGGTCCATCATTTCCCGCTACGGTGGCGAACACCGGGTGCACGCCTAGGGCGTGCACCGCGCGGCCTGGCGCACGCTCCCGTGCGCCGGGTCTGCGCCCCCGGGTCAAGGAGGGAGTGCGCCGGGTGCACGCCAGGTACGGTGGACCGCGCGGCCTGGCGCACGCCTTCGTGCGCCGGGTCCGCGCCCCTATGCCCGAGAGCCGTGCGCCGGGTGCACGCCGAGCTCTGTGGACCGCGGCCGTACCAGGGTGAACAGTAACCCCTTTTTTCGTCTCCCGCGGCTCCGGCGATGACCCCACGAACACGGCGACTGCGGCGACGACTCCGTGGGCATGGTAACGGCGGCGGCGGCCTCCCGTTTAACAACGGCGGCGGCGGCTTCCCGTTACCACCAAACCCACGCGACGTGCGACACCCGAACGACCATCGCCCAACCCTCGACTCCACAGAAAAAAAACAAACGGAAACAACGCGATCACTTACCGACCCTGCGAGGAAGAGGAAAAAGATCGTCCTCTGTCTCCAACGTAAAGCTCTCCGAAAGATGGATTCTCCGTTCTTCCTTCTCCTTTCCTCGGTTCCATACGCCAATACTTGAATTGAGAAATGGGGATTGGGGCTTTTTCCTCTCTTTTTTTTTGTACGCCCCCGAAACCCTAACGCACCATTCCAAGGCAATGAGAATAGAAGAATAAAAACCCTAGTCCCCAAACTCAACACTCAACGATCGGGCGCGGACCAGGGGTCCAATCTTACCTCGAAAAGCGTGCCGATCGTCCGCACGCTTTTTGATGCACCCGGAACTGCTGGTTACTTTCAGAAATTTATTCTGGGAGATCCCGGGGTCGGAATTCAAATCCGATCGCGCCACCGCTCTCCGTTTCGCTAGCTCTACCACCTAAAAATACCCGCAAACCCCGATGATCAGCCCAAAAATTCTCGAATTTCCGCCCCACCTTAGTCAACTAAAATAAATATTAAATTAGGACCCTGAACGAAAAACCGAAAGGTCGAGGTACCACCCAAAAGGTAAAATAACCCACTGACATAAAAAAAAATGTGGAAAGTCCGATCGCCTCGAAAAGCGTGCCAGCCACTTAGCACGGATTCCGATGCACCACTCAAAGCAAACGCTTTGACCCCCATTCCGGGAGATCCGTAAATCGGAATCCGAAACCGTTCGCTTTGCGGCCCTCTGTTCTTCGAGCTCAAACGCAGAAAAATACTAGCGGCCCCGGTCAGTCCATTGCAGAAAGCGGTGAAAAGTTTTCCTACCAGTCCCGTCAAAATAAAAGGGGGGTATACAAGGGCAAGGGAACGCCGGGACTCTACAGATCCTCGACACTTATTTCTCCACGAGCGTGAAGAAAAAGATAGAAGATGACTTGAAGAATCTCCAGCAGGGGGATCGGCCAGTGTGGGACTATTACCAGGAGTTTACGCAGTTGCTCAACTGCGTGCCTTATGTCGCCAGGGATGGGCCGCACCAGGTGGAGCTTTTTGAGACAGGACTGCGCCCTGAGATCTATACCTTGGTGCACGCCCAGAGGCTCCAGACTTTATCAGAGGCAGTGGATCATGCCCAGTGGGTCGAGAGGGGAGATCACGTTGTCTCTAGACGTGGAGGTCTGGTCGCTCAGAGTTCTGAGAGGAAGCGACCAGCGACTGATGATGGGGGACAGGCCAGTTCCTGGAGGCCGCCCCGGCCGCCACTGCCTCAGTTTACGGGCCGTGGGCGTTCGGAGCGGCGAGGGCCTGGGGGATCCCAGAGGCCCCCGCAGCAGCAGCATCAGCAGCCCCAGCGACAGCAGCAGCACTCGCAGCAGCAGAGGTCGCAGTCACGACAGCAGGGGTCACAGCGGCAGTCACAGCGGCAGCAGCAGCAGCAGTCCCGGAGACCACAGCAGCAGTCCCGACAGCCCCAGTCGTCAGATGGATGTATTTTCTGTGGAGGGCAGCACTATCCCAGCACTTGCGATCAGCAATGGGGGCGCTGTTATATCTGTGGACAGCCTGGTCATATGCGAGCTACTTGCCCGTATGCGGCGTCGACGGCTCCTTCCTCAGCCTCCACCCCTTCAGTGCCACAGCAGCGGCCTTATACTCCAGCGAGTAGGGCTCCTTCCTCCCACCCTGCAGACTACCGACCACCAGCTCAGAGCGGGCGAGTCTACGCCGCCCAGGTAGGGGACTCCGCGGCAGCCGATCACGTGGTGACAGGTATCACTCTACTTTTTGGTACTAGAGCTCGCACTTTATTTGATACCGGTGCATCACATTCTTTTATTAGTAGATCTTTTACATCATCTCATGGACTAGAGTTAGATCGGTTGCCACATGCATTAGAGGTGCAGATTCCTGATCATACATTGCATGTAGAGGAGTGTTGTTGGTCTAGTCCTGTACAGATTGAGTCTTGGATTTTGCCAGCGGACCTGATGGTCCTTAGTCAGCTGCGAGATTTCGACATTGTACTTGGGATGGATTGGCTGGCTCGCTATTTCGCGACGATTGACTGCGCCGCGAGGACTGTGACTTTTAGCGAGCCAGGCCAGGAGGTGTTTGTTTACAGGGGGTGCCAGAGTGCTTTCTTCGCCACGGTAGTTTCGACTTCCCGTGCGAGGCAGATGATGCGCAGTGGATGCGTGGCCTTTTTGGCTTCTGTGGTTAAGGAGCCTACGGCGGCACCGGGACTCGCGGATATCCCTATTGTCCACGAGTTTTCGGATGTGTTCCCTCCAGAGCTGATTAGCATGCCGCCGGATAGGGAGATTGAGTTTTTGATTGACGTAGTCCCAGGAACTGCGCCAATCTCTAAGGCTCCTTACCGTATGGCACCGGCTGAGCTGCGAGAGTTAAAGGCGCAACTGCAGGACTTAATGGATAAAGACTTTGTAAGACCGAGTGTATCGCCTTGGGGAGCGCCGGTGCTGTTTGTGAAGAAGAAGGATGGTTCACTTCGACTTTGTGTGGATTACCGGGAGCTGAATAAAGTGACCATCAAGAACAAGTACCCTTTGCCGCGCATTGATGACTTATTTGATCAGCTGCAAGGGTCTTGTGTCTTCTCCAAAATTGATTTACAATCTGGTTACCACCAATTGAAGGTGAAGGCCGAGGACATCCCAAAGACGGCGTTCAGGACGCGGTACGGGCATTATGAGTTCACCGTCATGCCTTTTGGATTGACAAATGCCCCTGCTGCCTTTATGGATTTAATGAACAGGATTTTTCGACCATACCTGGACCGGTTCGTCGTCGTTTTCATTGATGATATCCTGGTTTACTCCCGGAGCGATGCTGAGCATGAGGAGCACTTGAGGATTGTGCTGCAACTTCTGAGAGAGAGGAAGTTGTATGCCAAGTTGTCTAAGTGCGAATTTTGGCTTCGGGAGGTTGTCTTTTTGGGCCATGTGATTTCAGCCGCTGGAGTGGCAGTAGACCCGGCGAAGATTGAGGCAGTCCGGGATTGGCCCCGACCGACGACGGTATCTGAGGTCCGCAGTTTTATGGGCTTGGCTGGATATTACCGTCGGTTTGTGGAAGGTTTTGCGAAACTTTCCACACCCCTCACTCGTCTGACGCGAAAAGGGATTAAGTTTGTTTGGAGTGAGGATTGCCAGAGGAGCTTCGAGGAATTAAAGAACAGATTGATGACGGCTCCTATCCTTTCCCTCCCTGTTATGGGGAAAGGATACGTGATTTACAATGACGCATCGCACAGTGGACTTGGTTGCATGCTGATGCAGGAGGGTAGGGTAATCGCTTATGCCTCTCGGCAACTGAAGGATTACGAAAAGAATTACCCTACCCATGACTTGGAGCTGGCTGCAGTGATTTTCGCATTGAAGTTGTGGCGCCATTATCTATATGGGGAACACTGCGAGATATACACAGACCACAAGAGCCTGAAATACCTGTTTACACAGAAGGAGCTCAACTTGAGGCAGCGCAGATGGTTGGAATTGCTGAAGGACTTTGATGTAGACATATTATACCATCCTGGCAAGGCCAATGTGGTTGCTGATGCCCTGAGCAGGAGAGCAGTACAGAGTCTATCTTTGATGATCACTGAGCAGGCGCCACTACTTGAGCAGATGAGACGGCTGGAGCTTGAGGTTGTGTCCCCTGGGGTCTCTGCTAGACTTATGTCTCTAGTCGTGCAGCCCACTCTGCTGGACAGGATTTGGGAGAGACAGAGTGAGGACCCCCACCTGATGAGGATTCGAGAGCAGATCCAGACCAGTTCGACAGGGGATTTTTCAGTTGATGCTTCGGGAGTACTACGGTACAGGGACCGAGCTTGCGTGCCTATGGATACAGAGATTCGAGAGCAGATCTTGAGGGAGGCCCACTATACACCTTATACCATTCACCCCGGTGGGACTAAGATGTATAGGGACCTCAAGGCACAGTTTTGGTGGAATGGGATGAAAAGAGACATTGGGAGATTTGTAGCACATTGTTTAACTTGCCAGCAAGTAAAGGCTGAGCATCGTGTACCTGCTGGCAAGTTACAAAGTCTCCCAATCCCTAAATGGAAATGGGAACATGTTACCATGGATTTTGTCACCGGGTTGCCGAGAGCACAGACAGGAGCGGATGCTATTTGGGTAGTCGTGGACAGGCTTACCAAGTCCGCTCACTTTCTACCGGTTCAAATGACTTGGTCGATGGAGCGACTGGCACAGGTTTACTTGGCTGAGGTGGTCAGATTGCACGGGGTACCCGTTTCCATCGTATCAGATAGAGACCCGAGGTTTGTCTCGCATTTCTGGAGGAGTTTACAGACAGCCTTGGGGACACAGCTCCGGTTTAGCACAGCCTTCCACCCACAGACCGATGGACAGTCAGAGCGCACGATTCAGACCCTCGAGGATATGTTGAGAGCCTGCGTTCTGGACTTTGGAGGAGGGTGGTACCGACACTTGGGATTAGTTGAGTTTGCGTACAACAACAGCTATCAAGCGAGCATTCAGATGGCTCCGTTTGAAGCGTTGTATGGACGCAAGTGTCGGTCACCCCTGTATTGGAGTGACGTGGGTGAGAAGAAGACTTTGGGTCCTGATCTACTACTTGAGGCAGAGGAAAAGGTCAGATTGGTACGACGACATCTCGAGACTGCCCAGAGTCGACAGAGGAGTTATGCTGATACTCGACGGCGAGACTTAGAGTTCCAGGTGGGCGACCATGTCTTTTTGAAAGTCTCGCCTTCGAAAGGGATTCGGAGATTTGGTATTCGTGGGAAACTGAGCCCTCGTTATATTGGACCTTTCGAGGTGTTGGAGCGCATAGGGCCAGTTGCCTACAGGCTTGCACTTCCTCCCAGATTAGTAGGTGTCCACGATGTGTTTCATGTATCGACTCTGAGGAGGTATGTGTTTGACCCGTCGCACATTATCGATTTCGCCCCATTGGAGATCGCCGAGGACTTGAGCTACGTCGAGCGACCGTTGAGGATTTTGGACCGGGAGGTTAGAGAGTTGCACAGCCGAGCCATCCCTTACGTGAAGATCCTCTGGAGCAGTCATGATGAGCGCGAGGCTACTTGGGAGCTGGAGTCAGCGATGATGGATGCTTACCCCCACCTGTTCGAGGCCCCAGCTTGAGGTATGACTTTTGTTTCGAGGACGAAACTTTTTCTTGTGGGGGAGGATGTAGTGTTCTGGATTTCCCCATGCAGCCTTCCCGTTGAATCCACTGTGTAAAACACCTAGTGCCGGTGTATTTGGCCCAGGGAGCACCAAAAAGGGGTGCCACGGGTGGACCTGTGAGATTGTTTTTAGCGGATTTGGCCTTCGGCTGTGTTTGCCGAATTTTAGAAAAGGAATTGGGCCAAACAGAGGTTGGATTTGGATTCAGTGCGGAAAAACACTTGGAAACGGCTATTTATTTGTTAAATTCGGAGTCCGGATGGCCAAAAACGGACTTCCGGGAGTTTAACTGCTGTTTTTGGTGCATGGGGGTGCTGTGGACCGCCGGCGCCACGTGGCAGGACGTTATTGGGCCGGTCCACGGAAGTGAGGGGACGCCGCCATTGGGCCGCGTGCGCGCAGGCGCGGGCGGCGCTGCGCCCGCGCGTGGGCGGGCGTAGTGCGCGCCACGTGGCGCCCGCCTATTGGCGGGCACCGATTTCGTTGACCCAGGGAAAGGGCCAGGTGGCGCCTCCCGGGATGGCCACTGCGGGTGTCCCGTGTTCTAGGGACACCAAGGGAATTTTTCGATTTGTTTTTTTGGGGTTTATTGTGTATTTAGGCTCCGAGTCCATTTGAACTTGAATTTTCTTCCTCCTCCACTTGGTTTCTCATAGAGAGTAAAGAAGACCAATTCCTCCCCTGCCTGTGCTGGTGCCACCGGTGGATCGCCGGAATTTCTGGTGGCACGCTTTTTGAGATTTCCGTTTTACGGCGCAGGCGCGACGCTCAGTCATTTGGGTTCTTGTTCGTCGCGTTTCGGTGTTCGGACTCCCCCGGCCTACTCCGACCTCTGATTCGGGCGATTCTTGCGCCGTTGGACTCACGACAGGTAGGGCTTCATTTTTGATGTTTTGAGTTGCCTCTGGTTTTGTGTGGATTTCGAGTTTTCCCAGCTTCTTTGTGACCGATCTTTCTTTGCGGAGTTTTGGACAGTACCGGATTGTTTTGACTGTAACTTCGCGCTCAGGCGACGGATTGAGGCAATTCAAAAGGCAAAATTCATCTACATTTCGCAAGGAATCTCCTGGATTTTTCTCAGATTTTACTGAATATTATTCGAAGGTGAAAATCTCCTTTTTCTGTAGTTCTTTGTTACAGAAATTTGGTACAGTTTTGTTTGGGGTGTTCCCCTTGCCGGATTTTTATCTCAGCGTAGGAAACTCCGATTTGGACGTGCAGGTACTCGTTTCGACGGGTTCGTCGCGAGGATCGCGATAGTATTTTTCTTGGATTTTTCTGGGCATTTTTCCGCAGGTAAAATATGGAGAACTCTGGACTGTGGTTTTAGGGGACAGATTTTGGGGAAAATAAGAATGAATAGCTTATGTATTTTCCTTTGGGGTATGTTGTACAGATTTGTGACGAGTTTTTGGACAGAGCGAGAGATTCGCATTTGGGGACTTGGATTAGCGCTCGAGGTGGGTGATGTTGTGAACCTCCTACTTGTGAATGTCACTAGGCCTATTGGAATGCCTTGATCATGTGTTGTTAATTGTGGATGTATCAAGCATGCTTGCATGAGATTAAGATTCCTTTGATAATATTTGCATTGTTAGCAAGCTACAAGTTAGTAAGTGGTATTTCCATGTTTTAAATATACAGTTAATTATTTGGAAATAATACGAAAGCCATATCATGTTGTATGTTAAGTGAAGGTCTAAGCATGTGGTTAGAACTCATGTTGTAAAAAGGGGAAACTTGCTAGTAGATTATGCATCCAAATTGTATCATGAATCATATATCATGCCACATATACATCAAAGGTTCCAAACACTTAATGTTGCGTATGTTAGAATAATTGAAATGGTTTTATCAAGTAAAGGACTTTGCATGCTTGAATGGTCATCTAGTTAGGCCACCTCTTTCTGTTACACATACATGCTGGAATTGACTTAGGAGAAACCATGCTTTTTATTCATTCTCCTGTTGTCTAGTCTTAGGGGATTGTGTTATCAGATGTTCAGTGTTGGGACAGTCGGGGATTGATGGTTGGGTGTTGCGGCAACCGCGGACTGTGGGCGGTTGACCGGCTTATTAGTATTATCATTATTATTGCATCAGATTGGAGGCGAGGGATCGGGCTTCTTTAGTGGATGGTCTTACCCACATGTTTACATACTTTTGGTTGCCGATCAGTTACTGGTTCTTGAGATGACAGCAGAGCAGGCAGTACCAGTGTTACTGGTGTTTCGATTGGGTTAGTCTTAGTCTGTGACATTCTGGTGCATACCATTAGCTATTCTTTTAGCTAGGCATTTTAGAGGCAGATTAGCGGTAGTTCTTCATCAGTAGGGTTACTTGCAGCTTACCACCTTCATTTGCATTTTCGCCTCTGATAGTCCTAGTGGGCATGTATGAGTTTGAGATCTACCCACTAGGGGAGGCTACTGTTTTTATAGTAGTTCTCACCCCCCACTGTTTTCTCTTTTCTTTTCCCTCTTTGTTTTGCAGAGTCTTCTGCGGGAGTTGCGGGGCCCTCTACCCAGGATCGAGGTAAGAGGATAGCTGATTAGATAGTTACTTCCCCGATTTCGAGCCTTGTAGTTTTGGATGTATCCCCTGTACTCTCAGACAGTTATATTTTCTTTTATTTTGGGTCTGGCTTCTGCCAGCTGGTTGTATTTATTTCGTGAGCTGGGAGAGACACATGTACTTATTTGAGAGCTTTATTGTACTTTTACTTTCCAGCTTTTGTCTGAGATGTATTAGTTTTAGTTTTAGCTCTGTTATATGCTCCTTTATTATATTTCTTATATATCTGAGCAGGTTACCAGCGCTTCGTGTACACGAAAAATACCGTGTGCTCGGCGGATCTGTGATTGAGCCCGGGTTCTGGTTTACACCCGGGGCGTGACCCCTAAAAGGGCCAAGAAAGCGAAGACAACTAGAGATGACTCCGACACGGAATCTGAGACGGAGTCGATTGATTGGGATGAGCTGCTGGTGGAGGCCACTGCTCCTACTGCTTCGAAAGGGAAAGCCTCTGCTGCATCCTCAAAGGCAAAGACTCCGCCAACAGCCGCCGACAAGGGCAAAGCTCCTATGGAAGATTCTCCTCTCAGAACAAAAAGAAAGAGCGTTGCTCGAAAAAGAGGAAGTTCACGAGGAATTTCAATTGAAGAGCCACTGGCCAGTCAGCCGCCCCCACAAGACTTTATAAGTTCAGAAAGAATCAAAGAATTTGAGAAAAGAGACTGTATTGGGGAAAGGCATGTAAATGTCAAAGCCTTGAAGGAGCGATCTGCTTTGTTTGGAATCATTTTTGATCAAGCAGGACTTGCACCAATTTGCAAATTCCCCGAAACTTCAGGCTATTGTCCTCACTCTGTTAGAATGTTCTATCAGAATGGTTCAAGTTTGATTGATCAAGAGAATGGACAAAGAGAATTCCACACAATAGTCAGGAACATTAAAATCACAGTTACTCCTCAACTAATTGGAGAAATGCTGGGGATGAAAGCAGAAGCTGAAGGAAAGCACTATCTAAAAGGGCATAGTTTCTGCGCCAACTCTTGGCGAGTGGTTGTGGATGGAATCTGTCTTCCAGACACTCAATCAACAGGGAATTCAGTTTATTCAAGAGAGCTTCGACCGGAATACCGATCCCTAAATTTTATTGTTTGCTACAATATTCTTCCAACTATGCAAACAAAAGTTCTTTGGTGGGACAGGATGCTTTTTCTTTATCTTTTGGGAAATCCCACAGCGGCTTTGGGATCAAATTTCAACATACCATTTCTCATCTGGTCGAGGATGGCAAGGTATGTGGAACATGCCCATCCGACGGAGAGACTTCCATTTCCGATGATCATCATGAGAATTCTGAAGAAATTCAAGGTTGATACTTCGTCATCAACGTACATGTATAGTCTGGGAACAATAAACGAGACAACGGTCATAAAGTCTCTACCACCGAAAACAGATGATCCTCCTTCACCACCTTTCAGACGCCGACCATCGACTTCAGCAGCTACAGCCTCAGTCCCAACAACACCTGCTGCACGGACTGCACCTTCTTCCACTTCCGACGATGATGCCTCCGTAACTTCAATCTATAAGGAACAACAGCGTCTCTCTTCAGAGCAAGAGCGAATGTCACATGAATTCATTGAAATGAAAGGAGAAATTCAGGTAGTGAAAAAGGAGCTTGAAGTCATCACTGCCTCTCAGATCACCTTGACTAAAACAGTCACTTCAATGAAAAAGCTGATGAAGAAGATGTTTTCAAAAATGGGCTGTAGCACCTCCGATGATTCAGACTCTCAAGATTAAATTTTGTTCTAACTTTTTTTTGCTTTTGCAGGATTTTCACTTCAGTTTTTAGTTCTCAAGTCTTTGCTTATTTAACTTTTTAACTCTCCTTGATTTTTGTTTGTACTTTTGGCTACGGTTTGTGACAAAAAGGGGGAGAGATGCATGAACAATGCTTAACAATGCTTGCTTGTGTGAGAACTGTGGAACAATGCTTGAACATGCTTGTGTGAGAAACTATGCGAAAACTTGAAACTGTGAAGGTAAGTATAACTTCAACTTTGGTTTTAACTTGTGTTTTGAATGCATGTCCCCACTAACTATTCGACTAACTATTTGGGCATGTAATATGACTAACAAGTTGATGTTGACTAACAATTTGTGACATTTGGATTTTGAATGCATAGAAGATATGTTGGTTTTTGATTATGATCCTCTTACATATCTGAATTCTTAAATGTCATGATAAATAAACTCTATCTCTGTATTGGTTTTGATTGTTGAAAATTCTTGAGGTATCTAACGATCTCTTTTGTCAAGAATGATTTATTTTGCAGAGAATACAGATGTCTAAGTCTAGAGTCTGTCTTAGGAGTTTATCTCATGTATTTAATTTTTGGATCTCCATTGTAAATTTTTGTTGTATGGTGATAGCAACAAAAATATCTTTTTGAATTTTCTTGAGTGGATTTGTGTTTTGTCACGAAACCGCCAAAGGGGGAGATTGTTACGGAATTTGAGTTGGCGTATTTCGTGAAAGTGTTAAGTCTTGAAGATTGAAGATGAAGAAGTTTGGATCATATACCTCAATCTCAAGAAAGAAGAATTCAAAAGGATCAGGTACGTTTAACTAAAGATTTTTGGTGATCCGAATACTTCTTATAGTGTAGAAACACTTGGAAGAACTTTTAATTGCATAAAAATCAAAAACTGGACATGGGACATGTTCAGGATCCGGATCGGACTTTACAATCCGGATCCCGAACAGAGGTTGGTTCATCAGCAATTCCAGTCCGGACCTTGGAATTTCAGTCCGGACCCCGAACGTGTAATTTGAAGGAATTGCATGAACAGTCCGGACCTCGGAATTTCAGTCCGGACCCCGAACGTGTAATTTGAAGGAATCGCATGAACGTCCGGACCGTGAAATCCGATCCGGATCCCGAATGTCCTCTTTTCTGGAAATAGTCTGTTTCGCTGAAACAGTCCGGACCGCCAATTCCAGTCAGGACCGTCGTCCTGTAAAATTCCAGAAATTGTTAGTTTTTGATGTTTATCCTCTTCCAATGGTTTCTAACCTATATATAGACCCTCATTTTCTAGGGTAAGATCGGTAGAAGCCGAAAAAGAGAAAATTCCACATATAGAGAAGAAAGGAAATCAATAGATTTAATTCTATGTTTCTTCATCTATATTGATTAATTTGATTCTAGGTTTTCCAAACTCAGATTTTGAGTAGAATCAAATTAATGAATACTTAGATGGTATTTCCGATCTATTTCTAATCTAAGTATTCGGCGGATCATCACCACCCAAAAACAACGATTTTCCCAAAATCGGCGCGTGGACTCGCGTGGCCTTGTGGATTCAAGGTGCAACCGCTCTCGTGGATTCGGAGCGAGGTACGTTCGTGGATTCGAAGCGTGCTACTGGGTGAAGACCGTGGATTCGGTCGGACGTCGTGGACTCGACGTTGGACGCCGTGGATTCGACGTTGGGCGCTGATCGTGGATTCGAGAAGCGTTGCGGAGCGAGCGGAGAAGATCTACTAGGAGCGTATGGAAAAGGTTGAGTCGTCTGTGAGTACGGTATATCACCTTGTACGTGTTTAATTCTAGTGGATTTCACCGTGTGATCGGTCCCGTGGTTTTTTACTCCGGTTTGGAGTTTTTCCACGTAAAAATCTTGCGTGTTTATTTTTATTTCCGCATTGGGTTTTATTGCGCAATGATTTTTTGAGTGTTTACTGTTTACACCTATTCACCCCCCTCTAGGTGTTTTTTCCCCTATTTAGATCCAATTATACATAACCCAACACTAAGGACACTGGATAGAGTGATCAACATAGAGTCAGAGTGTGACGCCCCACTTCCCAGGGGGTCACCCATCCTAGAACTACTCTAGCTCTAGCACGCTTAACTCTCATGTTCCTCTTGGATTTTGCTACCATCCAAAATGCTATAGCCGGGTTAGAGATTTAGTCCTATTATATCATTTATATAGAGGACTAATCCAAATTCCGGGGGTGTCACATTCTTCCCCCCTTTAAGCCCTGACGTCCACGTCAGGCTCAAGCACATTCACAAGCACCAGGCGATGTGAGACTCGTCTCGCTAGCCTTAGCCGACCTTGTGAGGAGCTGCACTCCACTCACAACGGTCATTAGCCGGGGAGCCTCGCTCTACCCGCTATATAACCCTGGCTCAGCCGAGACTCATCTCACATTTCCGGCTGGTGAATGGCATGACGCCCCACTTCCCAGGGGGTCACCCATCCTAGAACTACTCTAGCTCTAGCACGCTTAACTCTCATGTTCCTCTTGGATTTTGCTACCATCCAAAATGCTATAGCCGGGTTAGAGATTTAGTCCTATTATATCATTTATATAGAGGACTAATCCAAATTCCGGGGGTGTCACACAGAGAACTCTAGGATGTATATGACATGGAACTTAGATAAAGGAAACCTAAGGAGAACTAGTGTTCAACATAGAGTCAGGAAACTCTAGGACAAGTATGACATGGAACTTAGGTAAAGAGAACCTAAGGTGAACTAGTGGTCAGCATAGAGTCAAGGAACTCTAGGACAAGTATGACATGGAACTTAGGTAAAGAGAACCTAAGGTGAACTAGTGGTCAGCATAGAGTCAAGGAACTCTAGGACAAGTATGACATGGAACTTAGGTAATGGGAACCTAAGTTGAGCTAGAAGAGTTTAAACTCACAGACAGAAAAATAGAGTCAAGTTGACTCTAGGATTCAGTAAGGAATCAAGAGAATGGAAAAATGGATCAAGTGTGGAGACATGAAAGGGAAAAAAAAAAAAGGGAAATTAGAGTCAATGTAACTCTAAGATAATAGTGGAACATGAAATTAGAGTCAGTGTAACTCTAAGTTAATAGTGGAACAGAAAAATAGAGTTAAGTTAACTCTAGGATTCAATGAGGAATCAGGAAAGTGGGATAAGATCCCAAGGTTAAAGAGTTGATCAAATATAACCCTAGAAAGTCATAGGGTGTCTGGGCAAATAGATAATAACTTTAACTTCAATTTGAGTTAAAGAAATAAAAGAGAAATGTTTAAGAGTCCAGGAGACTCTCTGGTTATTCTTATGGCAAGACCTAGGATAAGAGGAAAAATTGTTGCAAAAAGGTAAAGATTAAAAGCAAGCTAAAAGTGATTAAAAGCATAAAGAATATGTAAATGGCGCCTTCGAATTTGAGACTCGTCAAGTGGAGCAGACTCCCTGGGTAGTGACCCGTCGGACGAGGTACTTTCGAAGGGCTAAAAGTGAAAGCAAGGAGCTAAATGCTCAAAGAAAAGAGAAAGTGATTTGCTAGTGGCAAAAAGGGATCTATAAGCTCGAATAAGAAAGGAAAGCAAGTGTTCAAAGGCAAAGAGGCTAAGAACTAAAGTAAAAAGAAAAGAAAGAAAATATAAAGATAAAACGGGCAGACCTACGGTGAAACCAGCCCATGTTGGAGGTACGGGCAGTATCCCTCTCACGGGTAGAGACCCGTTCGGGACGTTTCTTCCGTAGGACGGGGTAACACTTGCGGGTGTTATCGGCAACCTTAGAAATCTTATCTTATGGTAGCAGGACTACCGGGCTGGGGCCCGTTGGATAAGAAATTTCTGAGGGTTATCTTGAACTAAAGCACCAGAATCTAAAGAATAAAGAAAAATAGAGTGGCCAAGATGGCCGGGTTAGTTGGACCCTGTATACAGCGGCATAGTGGCCGAGTTGGTGCTTAGCAGCCTAGTGTGGCTAGACAGAGTAGTGCTGGGTCGATGAGTATACACAGATAGTGTAGTGACCTATTATATTGTAGCCTAGTATGGCTAGACAGTGTAGTGCTGGGTTGATGAGTATATACAGACAGTGATGTATTATTTTGTATAGATGCATTTGATATCGAGGATTTTAGTTTCCTAGCACTATTATTATTGCTTCCATTGGACCAAGTGGTGTAGGACACTTTTCTCTCGGTGGTTGAACCCACTGGGAACTCAGATGTAGTTCTCACACCCCTTGGGTGACTCCCCCCCCACAGATTCGGGAATGGATGCAGCGGTCGAGACGAATCAGATGCAGACAGCGAGGCATACGACAGGGGCAAGGGCCCAGCAGCATAGAGACCTAGAGGGTCTAGCAGAGGTATCCCATTTATATATTACTTGAGTGAACCTTGTATGGTGAGGAATTCATGTAAAGGAAATGTAATAATTTTATTTGCAAGTTCAGAAATGTAAAGTGTAATAAGTTTAATTTATGGTTCACTCTTGTATGCTTTCATTTCCGCATTAACTATTTGTTACTGAATGAAAGTTTTAAATTTGTAGTGATTTTTAGTACTCTGATATTAAGCTTCCGCATACACTTGTTGTGTTATTATGGATGTTACCGTTCCTTTCGAGTAGAGAAAGATCTTACCCGATTGGCGGGTCTGTTGGCGTGCCCGAACCGTACAAATTGGCGGATTCGGGGCGTGACAGATTAGAGTGGTATCAGAGACTAGGAATAGTCCTAGGTGGTTAGCAACCTTAGGGAGACCCTAGGGAATAGCATGAGAGAGTGTGTGGATTGTTGGGCGAAAGTATTCGATTGGTTATTGTTATTCCCAAAAAGGATGTTGGGACTGATCGAGGTCAACGAGCTTTCATTCTTCGAATATTACGTTGGGCGGCCGACAACGTAATGTTGGAGATGAAAAGGAGTACCCTCTTATACTTTCGCATGATTGGGTCGACGAGCCTTTTTGTCGGTATATAGACTGCGCGATGGTCAAATGGCTAAGTTTGGGCTGGTTGTTTCGTTGTGGTGTGCATATTAGCGATGGCACCACATAGATAGGCGCACCTGTTTTGACTCGAGTCACGTGAAGGCTCGGGGTCAAACGAGGTACACGAGCTGCGATAGCAGGTGACCGCACCTGTTGGAGTGGTCCAGCAGCAAGTCAGACTTCTTGCCGTCGGCTGAAATTTCCGCCGACAGGAAGACAGGTTTCGACACCTAAGAGTAGCGTCAGCGTGACAGTTGGAGCAGATAGATAGGCTCCAATGGCTGATAGCGCAGCAAGCTGAGGCTGCACAAACAACGAATGAGTATACGGCGTCGCCACCTGTAGGGGCGACAGTAAAGAGAGTGGCAGTGGCCGCCGAGCTTTTGTCGGCGCACCCTGCGCCTTCAGCAAGAGGCGTTATGAGCTTGTGTCAGCTTGGTTGCTGGCAAAGTGTGGATGAGGAGGTCCAGTGAGAGACCGACTCACAGAACGTTGGTGATCGCTATGTGCGAGAACCAAGTTGGTATGCCCTAAGGGTTAGGGCAAGAAAGATTTACGGGCCAGGTGGCGTGAGTTCGCCCCTGATGACGGTATTGACCGTGTGGCGTGTTGATTGTGGCTAGGTTGCCACGTAGTAGTGTTGGTGAGGCCTAGAGTAGGCTTCAAGATGCGAGAATTCCATGATAGAGCGGGAGTTTTATGGCGCCGGTCTGATGGATTGGTGCAACGACAAGGATTGCCACCGTAGGATTACGTGTAAATCACCAGAGTCGGTGAACAGTTGTTGTGGTGCCTCAACCCAGTTGGGAGAGTTGTACAAGAGCCGTAGGTGAGTTTAAGCAATTGCCTAGCACCTTGGATTACGCAAGTTAGCGTGGGGGCGTAGAACGCCCAACCGTTTGGATGCTCATGGAGCATGAGTGCGTTTAGCCAGAGAGGGCTAGTTGTGTGGCGTGTTAGCCTTTGCCCAGTGTGGCCAGAGTTGGTAGAGAGTTCGGGTCGTGGATTGACGACTAGTCAGTGGATTTTGCTCAGTGAGCGTAGAGGTCGCGTGGCGACGATCAGCGGGTTCGCTTGGGGACGATCCGTGCCTGGACCATGTTTGTGGACTGTGGGCCTATAGCCCAGTGGGCAGGCGCAGTCGGCTGTGAGAGACAGCGGCCCGAGACCTGAGGGCGGGGCATGATAGAGATTTGGTCGGGGCGGTAGTCCGAGCGATGACCCGGGAACGCGGAATGCCACGTGTGAGCATTGAGAGGCTATTAGTACACTGAGAGTGTGATATGACCAGGCCGTAGAGCAAGTGGTGATCGAGGTACTGTAGCTCCTAGTGGGAGTGTTGGGGTAGTAATCCTAAGTGTGGATCTACCCGTATGACGAGTGGGTCTGTGGGTTAGTGAGAGCCATTGTGCAGTGTTGGACTAGTTTTGGGCTATAGGCCCCTATTGGACCGTGGACTGTGAACCTATTAGTAGTCCGAGATAATAGTGGAACATGTAACTCTAAGAGTCAATGTAACTCTAAGATAATAGTGGAACATGAAATTAGAGTCAGTGTAACTCTAAGTTAATAGTGGAACAGGAAAATAGAGTTAAGTTAACTCTAGGATTCAATGAGGAATCAGGAAAGTGGGATAAGATCCCAAGGTTAAAGAGTTGATCAAATATAACCCTAGAAAGTCATAGGGTGTCTGGGCAAATAGATAATAACTTTAACTTCAATTTGAGTTAAAGAAATAAAAGAGAAATGTTTAAGAGTCCAGGAGACTCTCTGGTTATTCTTATGGCAAGACCTAGGATAAGAGGAAAAATTATTGCAAAAAGGCAAAAATTAAAACCAAGCTAAAAGTGGCTAAAAGCATAAAGAATATGTAAATGGCGCCTTCGAATTTGAGACTAGTCAAGTGGAGCAGACTCCCTGGGCAGTGACCCGTCGGACGAGGTACTTTCGAAGGGCTAAAAGTGAAAACAAGGAGCTAAATGCTCAAAGAAAAGAGAAAGTGATTTGCTAGTGGCAAAAAAGGAGCTATAAGCTCGAATAAGAAAGGAAAGCAAGTGTTCAAAGGCAAAGAGGCTAAGAACTAAAGTAAAAAGAAAAGAAAGAAAATATAAAGATAAAACGGGCGAACCTACGGTGAAACCAGCCTATGTTGGAGGTACGGGCAGTATCCCTCTCCCGGGTAGAGACCCGTTCGGGACGTTTCTTTCGTAGGACGGGGTAACACTTGCGGGTGTTATCGGCAACCTTACAAATCTTATCTTATGGTAGCAGGACTACCGGGCTGGGGCCCGTTGGATAAGAAATTTCTGAGAGTTAACTTGAACTAAAGCACCAGTATCTAAAGAATAAAGAAAAATAGAGTGGCCGGGTTAGTTGGACCCTGTATACAGCGGCATAGTGGCCGAGTTGGTGCTTAGCAGCCTAGTGTGGCTAGACAGAGTAGTGCTGGGTCGATGAGTATACACAGATAGTGTAGTGACCTATTATATTGTAGCCTAGTATGGCTAGACAGTGTAGTGCTGGGTTGATGAGTATATACAGACAGTGATGTATTATTTTGTATAGCTGCATTTGATATCGAGGATTTTAGTTTCCTAGCACTATTATTATTGCTTCCATTGGACCAAGTGGTGTAGGACACTTTTCTCTCGGTGGTTGAACCCACTGGGAACTCAGATGTAGTTCTCACACCCCTTGGGTGACTCCCCCCCCACAGGTTCGGGAATGGATGCAACGGTCGAGACGGATCAGATGCAGACAGCGAGGCATACGACAGGGGCAAGGGCCCAGCAGCATAGAGACCTAGAGGGTCTAGCAGAGGTATCCCATTTATATATTACTTGAGTGAACCTTGTATGGTGAGGAATTCATGTAAAGAAAATGTAATAATTTTATTTGCAAGTTCAGAAATGTAATGTGTAATAAGTTTAATTTATGGTTCACTCTTGTATGCTTTCATTTCCGCATTAACTATTTGTTACTGAATGAAAGTTTTAAATTTGTAGTGATTTTTAGTACTCTGATATTAAGCTTCCGGATACACTTGTTGTGTTATTATGGATGTTACCGTTCCTTTCGGGTAGAAAAAGATCTTACCCGATTGGCGGGTCTGTTGGCGTGCCCGAACCGTACAAATTGGCGGACTCGGGGCGTGACACTTTGCTTATTAGCTTTCCCCTGTACTGTGTTGTCATCCTCGCCCCGGGGAGTTGGCTGAGTGATTGGGCTAGTATAGGTTGCAGGATAGAGTATGGTTATTGGTCTGGGTGTTGTGTTCTGGGAGCCATTGGGATTAACGGTGGCCCCGGCTGTGGAGTATCACCAGTCAATGTGTTAGTCGTGTGTCAGTCGACTCTCATGGGTTGCCTCCGGATGTTTCTACTCGTGGAAGAGTTGATTTCTCCGACTGTAAGAGATCGAGAATTTCGAAAGGTTGAGCCTACAGCCTATTCTTGTTTGATTGGGATTATAGGCACTGGCCTTTCGGGATTCTCGAACTCTTACTGTTCGGCTGGTTTTCCCTAGATAGAGTAGGTTTGTTTGAGCCGAGGGTGTATCTGATTGATCCTGATTACGGATTATAACCTGCATGAGTCATATTGAGCTCAACACAGATACGTGGATACTTTCTCGGTGGGGTCGCTCCCCTCGAGTGCCGCTCCAGAGCTGGGCCTGTTACTTTGCTATCGCAACTTGTCGACGCAATCCGTGTGGGACGCCCTACCTAATTCCCGTCCTATTGTGAATGTGTGGTAGTAGGTGGGCACAGGTTTGACTGGACCATATGTGGCAGTCAGTGTGATTGGGTTGATTTAGCATACTGAGATCGATAGAGTATATGTATTTTATCATCTGTGTCACTTCTTGAGCATGATAGATAGAGATATGGTAGCTGTAGAGTTATTTTCAGCTTTTTATTTTTAGTTATACTGTATTGTTATCTTATATCTCTAGTAGACTTAGTGGACCAACCGTTGGTCTTGAAGACGATACCCATTGAGAACTATTGTTTGACGTAGTTCTCACACCCGCTGTGGTGACTTTTTCTAGAGGCATCCACTCCAGTTCCTACTCATGTTGTTGCTTCTACTGACCGAGGTAAGGAAGTCATGAGCTAGATCCCTACCCCTTCTTGGAGAGTAGTTGTACCCTTTTAGAGATTTTTAGTATTGTCAGTGGATTGTATATTTTACTTTTGAGAGTTTTATTTCGAAAGACTTATGTATTGTGAGAACCTAATATATATTTAAAGTTGTAATTTATGTTTCAGCAGTTTACTTTCCAACTCTGATATCTGAATAATTGTTAGTATTATCTTTTGTATATTAGACACTTCGCCTATGCGGGGCTTCCCTTATGGACGGTGAATCTGTTGGCTAGTCTGGATTGCAGTTTCGACTCCGAAATGTGACATCTATTCTCCCCTTCTTTCGTATTCTATAAATAATAAAATAAAAGAACTTTTCTCTTCATGCACATGTGCACTTGATGCGTCAAACTAAAAAAAAAAAAAAAAAAAAACGATACACTCTCTCTCTCTCTCTCTCTCTCTCTCATGTACAGTTAAGAGAATTCACATAGATTTTTAACTTGGCCTACAATTCCACTCCATAATGTACCCTATACATAGAGCCCACAAAATATATTCAATCCTCATATAAATAAAAATTATATTTTAATTAATATTTAAATTTAAATTAATTTATTTTTAATTAATTTAAATATGTATCTTAATTTAACTATAATTTAATTATAAATCTAACTAAATTCTAATAAAAATAATATTGTAATCGAATTTATACGAACAAAAAAAATTTCTCCAGTACTTTGCCACGCCAAAAAAATTAGTTTTGCCCGTAATTCTCAATTGAGTATAAGAAGTTCGGGTTTCAAGAGTATGTAATTATGAAATGAGGAATGCTAGGTGTACATCCCTAAGGGGGTGTACATCCTACATCCCCATCCATTTAAGGGTGGGATTAGTTTTTAGGGATCACCTCAAGTGACCCCTCATCACACCCCCACCCTTAGATGGGTGGGGGTGTGAGATGTACACCCCATTGGGGGTGTACACTTATACATTCCCCTACATAGGCTTTTAGCCCACAATTTATTGGCGAGTGTTCCTATTATATTGATGTTAATATAATATAAAATTAGATAGTTTTTTATAAAATTTTAAAAATTTGCCATTTTTTAGTTATTTTATTTTTATTTAAATAATAATTTTATATAATTTAATTTATAAAAAAATAACTTTTTTTTTATTTATTTTCATGCTTGTTTAGTTTGCTATATAGTTTTTCCAACTGATAAATAATTTCTTACAAAAAAAAAAAAAAAAAAAAAAAAAAAAAAAAAAAAAAAAATTAGAAGCAAAAAAAAATATATACTTTTAAATTTTTAGTTTTTTATTGCCAAATAAATATCTTAGGTGTAAGGATTGAAAGTTGTCCATATCTACTTTAACACTACTTCGAGTAAAGAAATGTATTTGAAGAAAATAGAAACCAACAATGATGAGAAGTGAGGAAAAATCTTATTTTAAAATGAGATTCATACATTAGCTAAAATATATATATATAGAGAGAGAGAGAGAGAGAGAGAGAGAGAGAGATAAAAAAAGCATGCTATTTGTTTCAGAATTTGAATATCAACCATAATTTTTTTTTTTCTTTTAAAAAAAAATCATAATAGTTATTCTATATGGAACTAATAATATTCAATCCTCGTTAGAATGTAATTTTTTTATTAATTTTTAGCCATTTAGATTATGTAGTTACTTTAAATTGATAAAATATAAATTTATGTGGTTGATTATAAAATTTTAAAGATTTGGATGGTTAAATATAAAAATTTAAAATTTAGATGGCTATTTGTAAAATAAGATGGTTAAATTTAAAAAAATTATAATTTATAGTAGTACATGATTAAATAATCCAAAAGTGAGAATATAAGGACTAAAAATAATAAATAATATTCATTATAGTAGAAAAGACAATTTTAATCGGACAATAAATTAATGATTAGAAATATAAATATATTTACTAATATGAAGAGATATATTTTGATCACTAAATCTATACAAGAATAAATATCAATTTTATTGTTTGCTAGGATACATATGCAATAATTAAGCTTTCTTCATCTTATTTTATTTATTTGGTAAACATGTGCATAAATTACATAAATTATTATGAACAAGTTTAAAATAATTCTTTAATCTTTCAAAAATTTAATTTTATTATTTAATTTTTTTAATTCGGTTAATTTGCGTCGATCATCAGTAATTTGATATCAAAATTTAAATTTATAAGGATTAATTTCATACAGTTCCTATAAACATATCGAATAGTAAATATATTCCCACAAAGTTCAATTCTTTATATTTATCTCGTCAAAAATTCTAAATTGTTCATATATATCTCTTTGATTTGTTATCGTTAGTTTATTACTTATTTTTTAACTAAATATAAGAGAAATATCAATTTTATGCTTTCAAATATACTTTGTTGAAAATTTCAACGGTTAAAAAAAAATATTTATGATTAAGTATATTATCTAAAAAGAAAAAAAAAATTATTCCAATCACTAATCAAAATTAAATATTTAATATATGACTAACTATATTTTCCTAACGAAAATTAACTATAATATATATATATATATATATATATATATATATATATATATATATATATATATATATATATATATATATATATATATAATCCGGCTACTATACTATTAATAGTACTAAAGGTGCTATCAAGTTTTCTATTCTTAAATTAATTTCTTTGATTATTTTCATCCGTTAGATTTTACTATTTTTCCAACCGCCTATTAAACCCAAGAGGTCCATTATCATCTCAACCACATATCTTTTAATCTAAGGGGTAAAAACTTAATAGCACTAATGATATATATATATATATATATATATATATATATATATATATATATATATATATATATATATATATAGTTCGGCTAGAATACTATCGATAGCACCAAACAATTGATGCTATCAAGTTTTCAGCCGTTGGATGAAAAGATATGCGGTTGGGATTATAATGGTCCCCTAAGATTTTTACTATTCAACCAACCACCTAGTAAACCCACCACTATAATCCCAACCGTATATTTTTTCATTCAACGGCTAAAAACTTGATAGCACCAATGGCTTGATGCTATCGATAGTATTCTAGCCTAATTATATATATATATATATATATATATATTAAATTTTTTAAAAAAATAATTAAAAAAAATTAAACTTTATAGAGATATATTTATTATTTGGTATATTTACATTAAGTCTAATAAAATTAATTTAATTTTTAATTATAAAAATTATACAAAATATATTATCGGAAAGAAATAAAATAAGAGAGACATTCAAAATTTAAAAATCAAAATGAGCTGACTGAGTCAGATAAAACAAATTGAGAGATAGAAATTTAAAATAAATGATCCGTAGTTGCGATATTTATGTACGTTTTTATACATTTATTATTGTTATTCTTTCTGAGAAGGTGGAAAAGGATAGGGGAAAGGGATTTGAAAGGTGTTTCCATTTGGGAACAAAATTACGGGGAAAGCATGATGAACGGTGGCAGATGAGATGAGAGATTGTCTGATCATAAAAATTTCTGTTCTTTATCCCGGCTGGCCATTTCTGATCCGAATAGGAAGGGAAGGAGGCGATGGAGGGGGGATGGGTGGTGGTGAGTGACGTCGACCGGCGGCCAGCGATGGGAAATGGGTGGAAGCGGCGAATTTGGCTGACGGACGATCGATCCTCCCCAGGGCGCCATCCGCATGTGATCATCCCACGTGGCAGGATTCCCTTTGCCCCGGTGGTCCCCACCCTCCGCTTCCTTCCTTTCCCCCAAAACCTTATCTCCTCCCCTCCTACCTTTCCCATTTATTAGAGATACTTTTTTACACACATAAAATTCTAAACATATTTTGTTCTTTACTTCTTTTTTTTTTTTTTTCTTTTTCTTTTTTCTTTTTTATAGTAGTTATTTATAATTTAATATGTCATCATTTCTTCTTACTAAAAAACAGAAAAAAATTATATATATATATATATATATATATATATATATATATTTTTCCTAGGGTCAAAAATTTATAGTTATGTCATTAAAGAAAATAATAAAATAATAAAATTATTTTTATTTATTTTATAAATTTTTTTATAATATATTTCTGTTATTTTAAAGAATACTCTCGGTATAAATTATAAAAAAATAGACGTTATAGTTGGGAAACTATGACGAAGGGGAGTTTAAAATTTTGAGTGGATAAAATATAGATTTTTTTTTAAAATAGAAAGAAAAACTAAAAAACGAGTATTTATAATTTTTTGGAATAATTGCCTGTGTAATCCTGAAATCTGAAGAAATATCTGATTTACCCCTCTTATTTTTTTCTTTCCAATATACCCTTCATACGTTCCACCGTTATTAAAAATACTCCTACAGTTTTCTTTTGTTAAGTTAACTAGGGTAAAACTAGAGTTAAATAATAATCGGAGTTGAAAACTATCAGATATACCTATTTTGCCCGGGTTTAGGGTTTAGGGTTTACGGTTTAGGATTTTTTAGGATTTTAGGGTTTAGGGTTTAGGGTTTTAGGGTTTAGGGTTTAGGGTTTTTTAGGGTTCTAGGGTTTAGGGTTTAGGGTTTTAGGGTTTAGGGTTTAGAATTTTTTAGGGTTTTAGGGTTTAGGGTTTAGGGTTTTAGGTTTAGGGTTTTAGGGTTTAGGGGTTTAGGGGTTTAGGGTTTTAGGGTTTAGGGTTTAGGATTTAGGATATATTTGAAAGGACAAAATGGTAATTACACACAGATAACGGCAGTTCCAAATGGTGCACTAACAGAGTTTAACTTCAGATGTATTTTGGAAAGAAGTTGGAATATAAGAAGGGTAGTTTTACTATTAGCCTTCTAAGAGAGATAAATCTGAAAACAGAAAAATTTTTAGGGGTATATAGAAAATTGCCCCTAATTTTTTCTATACTTTTAGTTTTTTTTATTACTATTGTTTTCATTATTAGTTAACTTGCAGTATATCCTAACTAATAATTAATAATATTTTTTAAATTTTTTACAAATTATTTTTAATTTTTTTATTGTCAAATAAATACCTTAAATATAATAATTGCAAATAAATCACTGTACAATCCTACTCTATTTCATAGTAAATAAGTTCTCAACTTTTAATTTTAGAAATATGGCCACTAAATTTTATCAAGTAGTTAAATGAATTTTTATACTCAATCAAAATTACAAATTATACAATCATTTTGATCGTTTGTATTATATATAATCTTATAAAACTACAAAAACAGAAAAATATATTTTATATATTCTAACAAAGGAAAATAATAGTAAACTTAAAATTGAATTTATCTTATTTTTTAATTTTTATGTCTAATTATTATAATTATAATTTTTATGAGATTTTTATTTTCAACCGTTCATTTTGAGACTTCTCGTTCATTAGGCAAATAAAATAAAAAAATTATAAAATTTGGATTTTAGAAAGTTCCAACATTGTGTTGGGACCAAAATGCACTGATCGTTGACCGGATATGGTCCGCGATTGGCCTCCGAGTTGACTCTCTGAATGTGATGCGCCGCGTGCCAAAAAGAATCAAGCGATTAGGCCGAAGAGGGATCCGCTCGGCTGGATTCTTCTCAATCAAACTCTTAACAGAGTTCGGCCTAGATGAGCCGAACTAGGCTTGGGACACAGGGAATTGACACAGCCAAATAGCCAATTTAGAAATTATATTGCTTGAAAGGGGTGACAAGTACTAATTACACGTAAGACTACTCCTAGGAAAAGCTGTAGATGTAGGTATGGAAAGCTATCTAGAGAAGCTGTAAAGAAAGCTGTAAATTTAGTCTAAAAAATCGGTAAATGCAGGTATTGAAGGTATTGAATAGCACGAGTGGTCACTGGCGGCTTACGAGATTGCAGGACCAATTTTTACAGAAGAACATTCGCTTATTTATATATATACGACTCCTCATCATTTTAGGTAACGGCGTATTAAACGTAAAATTATTGGGAATAATCGTTGTTTTAGGTAACGGCGTATTAAACGAAAAATTATTAGGAATAACGGCGTATTAAACATAAAATTATTGGGAATAATCGTTGTTAGGAATAACGACGTATTAAACGTAAAATTATTGAGAATAATCGTTTTTGTTTTAGGTAACGGCGCATATTAAACAAAAAAATATTAGGAATAACAGCGTATTTTTTGGGAAGCTGTTACGTATTTATCGGCCTTAAGATTGCCTTTCCGTCTACGTTCATTAAGATTGCCTTTCCGTCTACGTTCATCCACATTGCACGTTATTTGGTTACGAAATTTAATTCCCTTTCCGTCTACGTTCATCCACATTGCACGTTATTCGGTTACGGAATTTGCGCTTATAATTTTTCCCGTTTAATCATAGGCGTTATTTATCTCGGGATTTGCGCCTATGATTTTTTTCATTTGATTTTAGACGTTATTTTTCTCTTTATTCTCGATCCTTATCCTCAACCGGCGCTAATGAACGATTATTTATCTTATCGGCTTTATAAGCCGATTACCGATTATTTATTTCGGTTCGTATCCTCGATCTTAACCGTTTATTTATCTCGGTTCTTATCCTCAATCAGCTTATGAAGCCGATGACCGATCAACCATCGGCTTATGAAGCCGATGATCGATCGACCATCGGCTTATAAACTCGATGACCGATTATTTATCTCGGTCCTTATCCTTAATCTTAATCGATTATTTATCTTGGTTCTTATCCTCAATCGGCTTATGAAGCCGATGATCGATTCTCAATCTTAATCAATTATTTCAAATCAGTTGACTTGTTGACAGATTTACACGCCATTTGTCACCTTTGATTCGATTTAACCGGTTCGATCATATCGACCGTACCATTTGCCACGTGGCGATTTTTTTGGTTTCAACAATGCCCCATCGGCAATGGCCTGAAGTGACATTCAGGTGAATGGCGATACTTCAATTAATAATCGGCATGCGTGATATGTACACCATTCATTACCTTTATCCTCATCGAGTCCATTCGCCCTAAATGTTGTCGTTCTTCATCGACTAATCTTTTGGTCTTCTTTTACTCCATTTTTGCATTGGCTTTAAGAGCATGCACTTATACGGCTGACGGTTTTTACCGTCTTAGCCGCATAAATTTCGGCTTCGTCGGCTGAATTTTCGTTGTCACTAGAACAACTCGGCTTCTCATCAGCCAAGCTCTCTTTTACGAAGGAGTCGTTGTGCTCCTCCCGTTTCTTCCAATCCTTTCCACGACCCTATCGTGCCCGATCGTTTTTATTATTTTTTCAAAATTGCTCATATTGAGCAACTCGGACACCCAAATCGAAGAGATTGGCGAAATGTTGATATTCAAAATGGTCTCTTATTTTGAAATGTAACCCGTTGAACGCTATTTTAGCGAACTCGGACTCGGGCATCCGAACGAAGCATCGGTTCCTTGTCATTTTGAAATGATTGAGAAACTCTTCAACCGTCTCTCCGATGTTTTGCCGATAGGATGCTAGATTGGCAACCGATGATTCAGGAATCGCCCGATAGAACTGTTCATGAAACTTGCTCTCCAGTTCGTCCTAATCTCGGACCGAATTGGGGGGCAACCTTATGTACCAAGTAAATGTCATTTTTGTCAACAACGTGTTAAACAACCTGAGTTTTATATACGGGTCAGCGACCGCTTCTCTACATTGGGCCGTGAACTGAGCGATGTGCTCTATAGTGTTCTCGGTTACTTCACCGAGAATTTATCAAACTTCGACATTTTCCAATTGGTCAGGTACGGGTGCTCCGTATCCGCATTCGCGGGATACGAAGACCTGATGACTGGCCGTATTGCAGGCCTGGCCTCTGTGTCGAATGTATTTCTTATTACCTCTTTTATCTGAGCAGACAACTTAGTGCTTCCTGTCGGGGGCGTCAGGACCGTCGGCTATACCGAATTTGCGTTTACGGTAAGTGGTGTAATTTGACTCGCCTGATTTTCGGTAGGTCCCAAATTCGGGACCTGCCCCCTAGCTCTCATGCCCCCAGCTTGGGGTTGATGAACCGGTGAATGGGGCAGAGTAGGTAAACCCCAAGCGGCTTCCTATTGATGGCTGATGTTCGGACTCATCAGCCTATACCCTGCTGGGAAAGGAGTCGTTTGTGGTTGTACTGCCCCCCAGCGGCTGTGCCATCTCGAGGGGCGCAGCCTGCTGTGCCGCCATTGCTACTGACGCTGTCAGAATTGATTGCACCGGCAGCATCGAGTTCGCTTGTGGCGGCCCAAACTAGCCAACCTGATTCTGGGCAAACCTCTGATTCGAGGCTTGTCCGCCATCCTTATTTCACCCAGCTTGAGGCTGAAAGACCAGCGATGGTGGTGGAGCATGCAAGCCCCAAGGAGTTTCTTGCTTATGGCCGGAGTTTTGACCCATTGGCCTGTATCCTGCTTGGTATTGAGCCGCTTGCGGTTGAACTGCCCCCAACAGCTGAGCCGTTTGGAAGGGCACTATCGGCTGCACAGCTTCCTGCGACTGTGCTGCCATCATTACTGACGCTATCGGAATCAATTGCGTTGGTAATTACTGGAGCAGAACCCCGTTGTACGGTTCGTTTCGGGCTAAGAACTGCCCGAGGCGAACTATGCTGTCATTTGAGGCCGTGACAGCGGCCAATACGACGTCAAGGTGCGAATTGCGCTCCCGGTTGTTCCTTTCTAGAGACAGTCGTGTTCTCTCGGAAGATTCCAATGCTCGGGTCATTCACTCTAGTATCTCTGACAAGGCCGACTCTTGATGAGCCGACCTTCCACTCGTCTCGGGAATCTCTGGTAGCGTCAGAGGCGGGCCATCCGCGTGTCCGACACTACTAGATTGGTCGTTCCCTGAAGGTCTGGGAACGACTCTATTCGTAAGTTTGAGGCTAGTGTCTTATGACATTTCGGTAGGATTAGGGTAAGAGTTTACCTGAGAGTCCTACCAGGCGTGCCAAAAAGTTGTTGGGGCCGAAATGCTGTGCTGACCGTTGATCGGGTATGGTTCACGATCAGCCTTCGAGTTGACCCTCTGAATATGATGCGTCGCGTGCCAAAAGAATCAAGCGATTAGGCCGAGGAGGGATGTCACGCCCCGGGGTCGAAACTGCGACCCGGGCCCGCCAACAGATCCGCCGCCTATGCAAAATCCCGCATAGGCGAAGCGTCTAACCTGCAAGAAAAGGTACTACAACTAACAGATATCAGAGCTATAAGATAAAACTGCTGTAAAATTAAAACCAATCATCTGTACAACTGGAAAATAAAGATACAAAGTCCATCTCCCATAAATGATAATCATACAATATCCTCAAATACAAAAACTCAGAACTCAACAGGGAGGTAATCCTGAAATAAATAATACATCAGTGTACAGGCTCTCAGTACAAGTCAGATCCTCACAATACATCAGTCTCTCAAAAGAGAAGATAAAATAACTAATCTACTGACTGTACTATAGATCTCCACTGAAGGGGGTACAGCTACTCTCCAAAGATAGGTAGGGATCTAGCTCGCGACTCCCTCGCCTCGAACAGCAACCGCAGAATCAGCAACACCCGCTAAGACTCTGCAAAACAAAAGAGAGAAAAGACAAAGGAGGGAGAAAACCCCCAATGGGCGTGAGAACTACACCAAAAGGGAGTCTCAGTGGGTACCGCCACTAGGTCCGACGGTCTACCCACTAAGTCCACTAGAGGCATAATATAACCAAGTAGTAAAGACTGAAATAAGAAAGCTGGAGACTCTCAACAGCTACCATGCCTCTATCTAAATGCTCAAATTGGGAAAACCAATGAAAGGTATGCAACCACTCGCACACGAGGTGCACAATCGACCCAATCGAGCTGACTGCCACATCGGGTCCAGTCAAGCCTGCGCCTCCCTAGTATATCAATATAGGGTGTCCAATCGGACTAACTCGCTATCGAAAAGTGGCACATGCAGGCTATAGTCGAAATCCACGCTCTCTCTCAGAACGGATAGACTCAAGATCCTCAACCTCTCGCGCAACGGTTGAAAACTCACAACGACCACGGGACCACCGTTAACCCCAAACGGTTCCCAACAACACTAGCACTGGTCTAAACACAGCTACTAGACTCCACTCTGTCCCCTGACACGAGTGCAATAATAAAAGTACCTGCCTGAATAAACCCAATCTAATCACTAGTAAACACTGGTACAGCCTGCTCTGCCTGCCGCATCGGGTATGCCAACCCACGCATAACACCGATGCAAAGAAGGAGTATCAAGGTCTCAAAGCCTGCCTGTCGCACACTCCGGAGTGGCACTCGAGGGGAGCGACCCACACGAGTAAAGTATCTCAGTAACCAGTAACATAAGTATCATAAAACAGCAGGACTGGATCATGACTCTGATCAAAGTGGGAATGTAACGACCCGGCCCACTAGCAATAATAACTTGTTGGGCCCACACCACAACCCAAAATGCTTAAGCCCAGTTATTATTACTAGTGTCCAAGTTTCATATAAACCCAATCACAATTCCATCCACATTCGATGTGGGACTATTGGGGGCGTCACAGGGAAAGCCCATCCACTAAAGAAAACCCCTGTCCTCAATCAGATGCAAAAGTACTCAAAAGTGGGAAACTCCGTCCACTAGAGGAACCTGATACCCAATCTGATGCATAAGTAAATATCCGGTCAACCGCCCAGTATCCGCGGTTGCCGTACTACCCCACAAACCAAGAACCCATAACCGACCTCCAGTCAACCGCCCAATATCCGCGGTTGCCGCACTATCCTGCCATCTACAATCAAGTACCACCGAAACTCGGCTAACCGCCCAATATTCGCGGTCGCCGCAATACCCACAATCCACAAACAAACCCAACCTGCCCCAGACTCGAAGTCTCGACTACACTATCCCAAACCCCTGCTCGAACCCGAGCAACATGAACCACATGACTGACTAAAAAGGAGAAAAGAAGCAAATATGGTTTCTCCTAAGTCAAGTCCCAAAATGATAGTGTAGCAGTAAAAGATGGCCTATCTAGATGTCCATACAAGCATGCAAATGTCCTCAAGTAAGAATAAAGATAAGATAACAAATAGTAACATCAACTAGAAATAACCACATGCCCGAAAATCAAGGATGAACTACCCCTGTCCATAATCCATAAAAACTCCTCAGATTAATTCCCGCACATAGATAAATCATCCTACTCTATCAAGTAAATCCAATCCCATGAAAGTCTATGTGCTAACTGGCATGCTAGTAACTTGCTACTATAATGAATCGACCTCGCATAAAGATGTCAATAATAATCAAACATGATCTCCAACTCATCAAGTATATAATAAATACAATCATCTACCATATGCTAGATCTCAAGTCCTTTAAGCATGTATAATAACCAAGTAAGCATCAATCAAATAATTAAGGCCATTTTTCATGCTTACATCTCAAATCTATTAATTGTACATTTAAGCATGCATGCTTTCTAACATATAGAATTAGAGAACCGTCCATCGGTTCTGGGGACAAGGCAACCCACCTGAAACGCTTTCTGTAAGCAAAGCCGAAGTCGGTGAAGTACGCAGTCACACGCTATCCAAAATCCGCTGAAACTGCACTCTCAGTACACAATCAAGTCCACTGTTCCAACAAACAACACAACAATCACAACCCGAAACACACAAAATAGCACAAGCTGTTTTCTCCAACCAGCACAGTAAATAGGGGATTTTCACCTACGTGCAGTCCTCCAAAAATTCTAGAAAAATCACGGTCGCAATCCTCGTGACGAGTAGTGTCACGCCCCGGGGGTTTAAACACGCGGAAGGATAGCCACCGAAAGCTCCCAAACTTGCATATATATATATATATATATATATATATATATATATATATATATATATATATATATATATATATATATATATATATATATGAAATCGATCTCCCCCGGTGCGTGCCCAGACCCGCCGCATATACAAATTCACTCTGCAAACGGGCAGAGTCTCCTTTGTATATGCACGGCGTCCTGACTACAATATCCATACAATCATCACTTTAACCACACTAGTTCAACAGTCGAGTACATACAACCATTTTTCCCTAAGTAATAAAGAGGCCGACTATCTTTGAAAGGATAAAACCGCAGGATTTTGAAAACGGTGACCACACGACACCCAGGTTTTACAAAGCCGTTTCGAAATCCATAAATACACAGTTTTGAAAACGGTGCCCACTCGACACCAATGTTTTTCAAATCATTTTCGCAATGTTTTCTTTTCTTTTCTTTTTAGTTTGAAAACGGCCAACTATCAAATAGTAACTAAACATTCACCCACAGAGTACTGTAATAATCCCAACATCCAAGTCAACCCCACAAAAGTATCACACCCACATAGCTACTAACAGATAATGAAATGAGCATAAGGAGAACTAACCACAGTCTGTAGCCTCGAAGGGCCAAAAGACCTCTCACCGTGGCCTCACCGTCGCCCTAGCTCTCACCCTTGACTGAACCTGTCACAGAGTGGGGAGTCAGCGACACTGGATACAAAGTATGAAAAGCATGAAGGGCTATAACCAAAGCAAATTGTAATAAAAGCCAGAGCAACCGCCCTCATCATCATGCAATCGACAGTAACCCTCCCCCTGTACAATCCAAACCGGGCACCTGCCCCGGCAACCACACCGAGCACCTACTCGGCACCACACCGAGCACCCGCCTTGGCACCACACCGAGCACCCGCCTCGGCACCACCGCTCACACCCCCCACCCACGAGGGCCCCCATTACGTCACCCACACGTGGGGTACACGGGTCAACGTACCACTTTTTCAAAAAAGCACGCCCTCGCGGTAGCAACCTCGAGCATCGACCGAGCACCAACCTCGGCCAACCAGATCGAGCACCTACCTCGGTAGACTAGACCGAGCACCTGCCTCGGAAATCACCCAGAACATGATGTATCATCGAGCACCACGACCCTCAGTCGCCATAAATATGATGATAATAAACACATAAGCTTATACAGGGGTTAACGATACTTTGACATGTCCATACTTTACACTTACCAATTAACCTCATTTCCTGACTCAAGAACTGTCGAAAGAGGAACCCACCTTCCGACTTCCGAATGGTCGCACCGATCACCGTCCCCATCACTAGTATGCTCCAAACAACCCTACTGTTGTTCGGAGAGGGCGAACTGCCCGTCCAGTCTCCCACCGCAACGTTCATTAATCCGGAGGTCCACGTCACCCCCACTACCCCTTACAAGATAAATATAACAATAACGGAAACATGCACAAAGAGGTTCTAAGGGGTACCCACCTCGAAGTCAGTCGAACGAAACACCTGAATGTAGGCCGATCCTGAACTCCTGCTAGACTACTGGGAGACTGGTGCTGAACTGCTGGGCCCTGAACAAAAACTGTGATCAGAAATAGACTCACTCATACCCATCCTGACTACAGTAACCCGAATCCATTCTTTCGTACCGGGGTATGCGTAACACGCGCCGGTTATCGTAAAACCGACGATTTCGCCGATTTACGAAACGATATCCATTTTCCGCTCAACGAGAGTCTACGGAAATCTAACAATTTGCCTAGAGACATGTTTACACTGTTTAAATACTGTCCACAATGTTACAATTGCGAGTTGACCCCTAGAGTACTACAATTTTGCATAATTACACCCGATTAACCACTATTTTGACTCGATCTTCCAATCCGGGATGTTTTAGACTATGCCGTAAATTACAGTAGATCGATCTCGATGCAAGCTAACCCGTGATCACTGGTTTGAGTGGACACGAAGCCCGAAAACACAGTCGAGTCCATGATTACATAGTTCACAAAAGCTTGGTTTACCACACTCACCTAATTACTTGATCAACTCAATATAAAGCATGAGCACCATGTTTATTAGGGTCTACAGAGTCTAGGGCTCACCTCAGGTATGACGCAGATCTGCCGGAAAGATCGCCGGAGCAAGGTGGTTGAGGCTACAATCTTGCTAGAGCTCGGATTGGCCGAGCCTTCCTCAACCCGGGTTCAAGCTGCAACCAAGGGAAAGCAGCAATTGAAGGAGGTTCACAGAGGTGGTCGGATCACCACCAGACCCAACTTCGGCAGCCCCGTACGGCGGTTGGCCGGAGTTGTGCTGCACGGCCACCTAGAGAGCCTTAAGGGAGAACTCTGATTCTTCACGTTAGGGTCCACATGCAGATACATGGAAAGTTTATAAATGACCCATAGAGCATACCGGGGTGGTCGGCCGGCAGTTAGAGGCGACGGCGGCGGCCGGAGACGAGACTCGGCCGAGCTTAGGCCTCTAATGGCGGATCTTCAACCACGGGCTTCCGGACCCAAGCAAGTACATAGGATGGTTCCTCTAGGTGTTGTGGAGCTTGCCAAGGGTCGGTTCGGCGGTGTGGGGCAGTGGCGGCGCCGGGCGGTGGAGCTCGGCCGTGAGGAAGACAACCTGAAACTAGGGCTTGCTCCCCCGCGTTCCACACCATACCAAAGCCCACCAAACTTCATGGGACTTCTTCTGGGGTCGAGCAGGTTGTGCTTGTAGTATCCGCGGGTTTAAAATGTTGTGGTTCCATTCTTGGGTCTACTTGTGTTTTTTTTTATTATTTTTATTTTATTTTATTTTCGCGTCTCGCTCAGGGGTCCGGGAAGGGGGACTAATAATTCTGTGTTTCTGGACAGATCGTCGGGGCTCGCGAGTATTTTTAGTCAATAAAGCTCGCGAAACGGGGACCGCCGGCGAAATCGGTTTTGGATTCCGACTCCGAAATCTCCCGGAATAAATTCCAGAAGGTGACAGTTGGTTCGGGTAACCAACGCGGGGTACCAGGCAGACCGGAACCCGGTTCGAACCCGACCCTTTGGTTTTGGTTTATTTTTGACTTGAAACGGGTTCGTCCTTTTTTTTTCCCCTTTCCTAATCTCTCGGATTGGATATTCATCTCAACCCCCCCTCACTCTAGGGCACGATACCGAGCGTGGACGAGGAGCAGTTCCTTTTCCCCAAACCGCACCCTCCCCCTCACCGATCGTTTGGAGAACCGAGGCGGCGCGACCGAGGAGGGAGAAGATCGACGGGATACCCTTCGATAGCAAGCTCGCAAGAACGGGACGACCCTTTCCTCGATCAACCCTAGCCGACGAAACCGAGGTGAGCTTTTTGTTAGGGTTCTTGTTTTGGGTTTTTGCTTGGTTTCTTGGTCGAAGCCTTCGAGGTGGGGGAGGGTGACGGCGCCACCGGACTCCGGCGCGGGCGGAGCGCCGCATGCGGGCGGCGCGGCCGCACGGGCCGCGCGGGGCCACGCGCGCGCGCGTGCAACCCGCATGCGGGCTGCACCCGCATGCGGGCGGCACGCCGCGGAGCCGCGGGAGGGGGCCGGGCCCGCACGCACCGCGCGTGCGGGCAGCGCGCCCGCGCAGCCGCGCGGGGCCGGGCCCGCACGCACCGCGCGTGCGAGCAGCGCGCCCGCGCAGCCGCGCGGGGCCGGGCCCGCACGCACCCGCGCGTGCGGGCAGCGCGCCCCGCGCAGCCGCGCGGGGCCGGGAGTGCGCGCCCGATCATGCGGGCAGCACCCGCATGCGGGCATCACCGCATGCGGGTGGCACGGGGAGAAGGGGGGGGGGGCCGGGTGTTCCGCGGGTACGTTGGGTTGTCCGCGTTGTTGGCCTCACCCAAGGACGCCGCCGTCTTTGCCAATCGGCAGGTTGTGCCCCACGATCGACGGAAAGGGGCGGGCTTTCCGTAACCTTTACTTGGTTAGAGTTGTGAGTTACTGACTCCGGTACGCAGGTTCGTGTAGGTCCGGGCGGGCATACCGGGACGCGAAAGGACCTAGAGGCGACCAACAGCGCGACAACGTAAAAGGTGGGTTCCTTTGAGACTAAGTGTAGACTCGGTGTTTTTGGATAACTGTTTAACTGCATATTTGAAATACTAACGTTGACGGCCTCTATATGGTTGCGATAATGTTCGGTATCTTGGTTACTGTGCTCGTGGTTGCGACACGCGCACCCGCGGTCTGGCCACCGCAAGGGTGCTCTTTTCCGGGAAAGCGGTCTTCGACCCGTGTTACCCCACAAGGTGAAGTGGTGGGGGCCCCCGTAGGTGTGGGGTTTGAGGCATCAAAAGGTGGGGGAGAAGGTGCGATCTGTCGGGATAGGTGTCCGACGAGGTCAGGTGCCCCAAGGTGTGAGCGGTGTGATCTGTCGGGATAGGTGACCGACGAGATCAAGGTGTATAGGTGTTACCGACGGTGCAGATGTTGCAGGGGTTCTATGTATGTTCGCGTTTCACTCTTCCAGGGAGTCGAGTGGTTGCCCCAGATAGTTTTACTGTTAGGTTTGACTTTCTTTCCTGCATATTACTACTATCGCATGTCGCTGACTACCCACTCCGTGACAGGTTCATCCAGGGGCGAGCGATAGGCGGCGGTGAGGCCGGGACGAGAGCGGTCGGGCTGTGAGGAGCTCTAGTTTGTTTTCTCTTTCTTATTCCTTGCATTTTCATTCAGTACTGTAGACTACAGTGTGGTTCGCGATACCCTCGTGGGGTCGATGTGGATGTTGACTACTGGTGTTTCGGTTGGCATTATGGACTGTTTTATTTATTCCCGTCTGGCTAATCCTTTCCAAAGTAAAACAACTAGCAAAGAAACAAAAAGAGCTTCGAAAACTTGTTTTCAAAACCTCGGGTCGGGTGGACCCGTTTCTAAACCATGTGGATTTATGAGATCTTTCCAAAACGTTTTCAAAACCTTGGGTCGTGTGGGCCTGTTTTCAAAACCGTGAGTTTATGCTTTCAACTTGATCGCCGACGGGCACTCCGTTTAGTTTACACTGTTGTTTGAATGTTCTGACTGTTGTGATTAATCGAATACTTGGGTTGAGATGTTGGAATAGCCGCGACGCCGTGCATATACAGAGGAGACTCTGCCCGATTTTCGAGTAAATCTGTATATGCGGCGGGTCTGGGCACGCGCCGGGGAGGACTGACTTTTCAAAAAAAAATAGAGACTCAACCCTTTAACCCCCCCTTTCCGCTGATCGTGACCCCCGGGGCGTGACAGATTAAGATGGTATCAGAGAAAAACAAAAAGAGAAAATTTTCTTTTAATCACAACAGTGAAGGTCCAACATCCACAGTAGTGCCACACTTATCTACGAATAAATGAAATGTGCAGGGTTTAAGGGTTAGGACGTGAGAGACCGGGGAGGGGATGGGTGGATAATGTTTTCCTTTCCCTCTCGATATTACGGTAGTTCTTTCTAGCGAAGTTCAATGCTAAGTTTTGTGTTCTGTTGGTGTGTCTGTACAGACAATGGTTCGAACCAGAGCGTCGGCTGGGGGCGAGGGGGCGGATGCAACGGCATCGGCGGCCGCGGAGAACCAACTCTTACGGCAGCAACTGCAAGAAATGGCGGGGCAGCTGGCGGCCCTCACTGATCATGTGCGTCAGCTGACGCAGCGGCTCCCGACCACGACGGCGACGGTCGTCCCGGCCCCTCCACAGGGGCCAACCGCGTCAGTAGCAGTGCCACAGGTGGCAGAGACTGGGGGAGGGGCAGCCCCTCCACCGGTAGCAGCGGCCGGGACAGCATCAGCCCAGGCCGCGACGCCGGCGGCAGCACCCGCGACAGCGTGCACGGGACCGGCACCGGGGGCCCTCGGTGGGGGTACCTCGGGGGAGACCCTGGTGGCGCCTGTCCCCACCGTGGTAGCCGCCACCGCGGGAGAGGGGACGGTGCCTTTGTCAGAGCGGGAGCGGGTTCGAGCCAATCTGGCGGATTTCATAAAGTACGACCCACCCGTCTTCGCGGGAGAAACGACCGATCCCTGGGTCGTCGAGGACTGGGTAGGATCGATGGAAAAGTTGTTTGAAGACCTACTCATGGAGGACTGGGAGCGGGTTCCCCTAGCGGTCCACTGTCTGGGGGGGAACGCCCGCTTGTGGTGGAAGACGGTGCGGCCCGATCCCGCCACGGGCGCCGCGCTTCCATCTTGGACGACGTTCAAGCAAGAGCTGTTTGGAGCCTTTTTCACGAACAGCGTCAAGAAGAAACTAGAGGATGATCTGAACCACATCCAACAGGGGAACAAGACGGTCATGGAGTACCAGCGCCAGTTCGTACGGCTGGCAAACTGCGTCCCGTTCGTGATAAGGGACGAGGCCCACAAGGCGCAACTGGAGGACCTTTTAGACAAAGGGTTTATCAGGCCGAGTGTGTCGCCCTGGGGCGCACCGGTACTCTTTGTACGGAAGAAGGACGGAAGCCTGCGTCTCTGCATCGACTACAGGGGGATAAACAAGGTCACGGTGAAAAACAAGTACCCCCTGCCCAGAATTGACGACCTCTTCGACCAGCTGCGAGGAGCGACGGTCTTTTCAAAGATCGATCTGCAGTCGGGCTACCACCAGCTCCGGGTTCGGAACGAGGACGTTCCGAAGACCGCCTTTCGGACCCGGTATGGCCATTACGAGTTCACGGTCATGCCGTTCGGGCTTACGAACGCCCCCGTGGTCTTTATGGATATGATGAACCGGATCTTCAGACCGTTCCTAGATCGGTTCGTGGTGGTCTTCATCGACGACATACTGATCTATTCACCCACCGACGAGGAGCACGAGGACCACTTACGAACGATTCTCCAAACCCTCAGGGAGCAGAAGCTGTTCGCCAAGCTCAAAAAGTGTGACTTCTGGCTACGCGAAGTGGGGTTCCTGGGGCATGTGATCTCGGCGAAGGGAATCATCGTGGACCCCAAGAAGGTGGAATCGGTGATCGACTGGCAGCCGCCAACGACGGTGACGGGGATTCGCAGCTTCTTGGGACTGGCGGGTTATTACAGACGCTTTATAGAGGGTTTCTCGAAGATTGCGGCCCCCTTAAACCGGTTGACTAGGAAAGGAGAAAAGTTTGTGTGGTCGACACAATGCCAGGAGAGCTTCGAAGAACTTAAAAGAAGGCTAACCAGGGCACCAATCCTCGTACTACCAACACCCGGAGAGGATTATGAAGTGTATTGCGATGCATCGAGGATCGGACTTGGGGGTGTGTTGATGCAACAAGGAAAAGTAATAGCCTATGCGTCCAGACAACTGAAAGATTACGAGAAGAATTATCCGATACACGATTTGGAACTGGCCGCGGTGGTCTTTGTTTGAAGTTATGGCGACACTACCTCTTTGGTGTCCACTGTAACGTCTTCTCTGACCACCAAAGCCTCAAGTACCTGTTTACCCAGAAGGAACTAAATCTGCGGCAGAGACGGTGGCTGGAATTATTGAAGGACTACGATCTAACGATCCAGTACCACCCGGGAAAGCAAACGCAGTGGCGGACGCTTTGAGCAGGAAGGGGCAACCAGAAGAGACGACCGCGCGCGCGATAACTGAGCAGAGCACCCTGGTCGCGGAATTCTCGGGAATGAAGTTGGAGGTAGTACCAATAGGCACAGTCGCACAACTGTTGGCTTTGGTGGTAAAGCCGACACTGTTCGAGAGAATCCGAGAGGGACAGCGGGCGGACTCGCACTTGCAGCTCATACGAGACAAGATTCCGCCGGATCAGGGAGGGGACTTTTCCGTGGAAGGCGACGGCGTCTTACGGTTCCGCGGGCGGATCTGCGTGCCGGATACCCCGGAATTGAAGGAGGAAATCCTAGCGGAGGCACACCGCGCCCCTTATGCGGCACATCCGGGGGGTACAAAGATGTACAGGGACCTTAAGCAGACTTTCTGGTGGCCCAAGCTGAAGGGGGATGTGACCCGTCACGTCGCACTTTGCCTGGTTTGTCAGCAGATAAAGGCGGAGCATCAGCGGCCGGCGGGAAAGCTACAGCCGCTACCTGTACCAGAGTGGAAGTGGGATCAGATCACCATGGACTTCATCACTGGATTCCCACGTTCACAACAGGGGCACGACACGATCTGGGTCATTGTTGACCGGCTAACCAAGTCAGCGCACTTCCTACCCATTCACACAACCTGGACTAGAGAGCGGTTGGCCCAAGTCTACCTCAGCGAGATCGTGAGACTGCATGGAGTGCCGGCATCGATCACATCGGATAGAGACACACGCTTTGTTTCGAAGTTTTGGTAGAGCCTACAGCAGGCCTTGGGGACCAGATTACAGTTCAGCACGGCCTTTCACCCCCAAACGGACGGACAGTCGGAGCGAGTGATTCAGACGCTGGAGGACCTACTGCGAGCCTGTGTGCTAGACTGGGGGATCGGTTGGGAGCGTTACCTGCCCCTCGTCGAATTCGCCTACAACAACAGTTACCAGGCCAGCATCCAGATGGCACCCTATGAGGCCTTGTACGGCAGGCGCTGCCGATCCCCGATCTGTTGGGACGACTTAGGAGAACGGAAGTTCTTGGGACCCGACTTAGTGGAAGAAACCGAAGAGAAGGTTCGCCTTATCAGGAAGCGCCTACTGACCGCCCAAAGTCGGCAAAAGAGCTACGCGGATCGGAGACGCCGGGACCTGGAATTCCAGGTGGGAGAACACGTGTTTTTGCGGGTCTCGCCGTCCAGAGGAATCAAGCGCTTCGGGTTAAAGGGCAAGCTGAGCCCACGGTTTGTGGGGCCGTTCGAGATCCTGGAGCGCATTGGTCCAGTGGCTTACCGCCTCGCCCTACCACCGACCCTCAGCCGGGTGCACGACGTGTTCCATGTTCGATGCTCAAGAATACCTCCCCGACCCATCGCACGTCCTGGACGCCTCGACACTCGAACTGAAGGAGGACCTAAGCTTCGAGGAAGCCCCGGTGCGAAGGTCCTAGCACGAGAGAGCAAGACGCTCCGAAACCGAGTCATCCCCTACGTCAAGGTGCTCTGGAACAACCACGAGGAGCGGGAAGCGACGTGGGAGCTGGAGTCCAAGATGAGGGAGGGCTATCCCTATCTTTTCACCGAGATCCAGGATTGAGCTTCGAGGACGAAGCTCGTTTTTAAAAGGTGAGTGGTGTAGTATCCGCGGGTTTTAAAATGTTGTGGTTCCATTCTTGGGTCTACTTGTGTTTTTTTTTATATTTTTATTTATTTTATTTTCGCGTCTCGCTCAGGGGTCCGGGAAGGGGGACTGATAATTCTGTGTTTCTGGACAGATCGTCGGGGCTCGCGAGTATTTTTAGTCAATAAAGCTCGCGAAACGGGGACCGCGGCGAAATCGGTTTGGATTCCGACTCCGGAATCTCCCGGAATAAATTCCAGAAGGTGACAGTTGGTTCGGGTAACCAACGCGGGGTACCAGGCAGACCGGAACCCGGTTCGAACCGACCCTTTGGTTTTGGTTTATTTTTGACTTGAAACGGGTTCGTCCTTTTTTTTCCCTTTTCCTAATCGCTCGGATTGGATATTCATCTCAACCCCCCCTCACTCTAGGGCACGATACCGAGCGTGGACGAGGAGCAGTTCCTTTCCCCAAACCGCACCCTCCCCCTCACCGATCGTTTGGAGAACCGAGGCGGCGCGACCGAGGAGGGGAGAAGATCGACGGGATACCCTTCGATAGCAAGCTCGCAAGAACGGGACGACCCTTTCCTCGATCAACCCTAGCCGACGAAACCGAGGTGAGCTTTTTGTTAGGGTTCTTGTTTTGGGTTTTTGCTTGGTTTCTTGGTCGAAGCCTTCGAGGTGGGGGAGGGTGACGGCGCCACCGGACTCCGGCGCGGGCGGAGCGCCGCATGCGGGCGGCGCGGCCGCACGGGCCGCGCGGGGCCACGCGCGCGCGCGTGCAACCCGCATGCGGGCTGCACCCGCATGCGGGCGGCACGCCGCGGAGCCGCGGGAGGGGGCCGGGCCCGCACGCACCGCGCGTGCGGGCAGCGCGCCCGCGCAGCCGCGCGGGGCCGGGCCCGCACGCACCGCGCGTGCGAGCAGCGCGCCCGCGCAGCCGCGCGGGCGGCGGGCCCGCACGCACCCGCGCGCGGGCAGCGCGCCCCGCGCAGCCGCGCGCGGGGCGGGCGTGCGCGCCCGATCATGCGGGCAGCACCCGCATGCGGGCATCACCGCATGCGGGTGGCACGGGGAGAAGGGGGGGGGGGCCGGGTGTTCCGCGGGTACGTTGGGCTGTCCGCGTTGTTGGCCTCACCCAAGGACGCCGCCGTCTTTGCCAATCGGCAGGTTGTGCCCCACGATCGACGGAAAGGGGCGGGCTTTCCGTAACCTTTACTTGGTTAGAGTTGTGAGTTACTGACTCCGGTACGCAGGTTCGTGTAGGTCCGGGCGGGCATACCGGGACGCGAAAGTACCTAGAGGCGACCAACAGCGCGACAACGTAAAAGGTGGGTTCCTTTGAGACTAAGTGTAGACTCGGTGTTTTTGGATAACTGTTTAACTGCATATTTGAAATACTAACGTTGACGGCCTCTATATGGTTGCGATAATGTTCGGTATCTTGGTTACTGTGCTCGTGGTTGCGACACGCGCACCCGCGGTCTGGCCACCGCAAGGGTGCTCTTTTCGGGAAAGCGGTCTTCGACCCGTGTTACCCCACAAGGTGAAGTGGTGGGGGCCCCCGTAGGTGTGGGGTTTGAGGCATCAAAAGGTGGGGGAGAAGGTGCGATCTGTCGGGATAGGTGTCCGATGAGGTCAGGTGCCCCAAGGTGTGAGCGGGTGTGATCTGTCGGGATAGGTGACCGACGAGATCAAGGTGTATAGGTGTTACCGACGGTGCAGATGTTGCAGGGGTTCTATGTATGTTCGCGTTTCACTCTTCCAGGGAGTCGAGTGGTTGCCCCAGATAGTTTTACTGTTAGGTTTGACTTTCTTTCCTGCATATTACTACTATCGCATGTCGCTGACTACCCACTCCGTGACAGGTTCATCCAGGGGCGAGCGATAGGCGGCGGTGAGGCCGGGACGAGAGCGGTCGGGCTGTGAGGAGCTCTAGTTTGTTTTCTCTTTTCTTATTCCTTGCATTTTCATTCAGTACTGTAGACTACAGTGTGGTTCGCGATACCCTCGTGGGGTCGATGTGGATGTTGACTACTGGTGTTTCGGTTGGCATTATGGACTGTTTTATTTATTCCCGTCTGGCTAATCCTTTCCAAAGTAAAACAACTAGCAAAGAAACAAAAAGAGCTTCGAAAACTTGTTTTCAAAACCTCGGGTCGGGTGGACCCGTTTCTAAACCATGTGGATTTATGAGATCTTTCCAAAACGTTTTCAAAACCTTGGGTCGTGTGGGCCTGTTTTCAAAACCGTGAGTTTATGCTTTCAACTTGATCGCCGACGGGCACTCCGTTTAGTTTACACTGTTGTTTGAATGTTCTGACTGTTGTGATTAATCGAATACTTGGGTTGAGATGTTGGAATAGCCGCGACGCCGTGCATATACAGAGGAGACTCTGCCCGATTTTCGAGTAAATCTGTATATGCGGCGGGTCTGGGCACGCGCCGGGGAGGACTGACTTTTCAAAAAAAAAATAGAGACTCAACCCTTTACCCCCCCTTTCCGCTGATCGTGACCCCCGGGGCGTGACAGTGCTGAGCAAATTGGTCCAGTCGCCGGGGCTTCAGAGGCGGCGCGCACCACTTACGACCGAGAACTAGGGTTCCGGTGGCCACCCTCTACCCGACGGCAATCCGGGGAGTCCCGGGGCTTCGGGGCTTCACCTGGAGCACCTCCTAAATGTCAGAACATGACTGTCGTGGCCCAAGATGCAAGAAAACCCACCGAAACCAAAGACTCACCTCGCCGGACCCAAGGAGGAAAAAGATGGTGGCCTCGACGGCGAGCGGCGGCGCCAGGTGTCGGGGCTCCTCGATCTGCTTCTCCGGAGGCCGAGGATGCTCTCAGATGAACTTTGGAGAGATCTCAAGCCTCCCAATTGCTTCCTTCTCCACCAACCCGAAAGCAAGGCAAGATCTTGCTTTTCTCCTTGCTTTTCCGGCGATAGGAGGTGGCAGCCGGCGGCGCTGCAGGTGCGGCCGTCGGAGCAGGGGCAGAGGAAGTCAAGAAGCTTCTCTGGTGCGGCTGGGTGTGATGGATCCGAGGCTAGGGCATCTCGGCTCCCTCAAACTACTTATTCAATTGCACAAACGCTAAGAAGTCCCTCATCTAACACTATCTAGAGTCGGGTCCAGTCGTAGGGACTTCATCTCACACAAAGGCCCCTCTCGAAAGAATCCCATTCGATTCCGCACATAAAATGCGGGGGCTTTTATGCAAAAACACCGTTTTTCACCGCTTTTCGAGGCCACCGGGTCGTCAAACAGAAACACAGACACCACCACGACGTCCGGCTCGACGAGATCTATAAAGTAGTGATTTTGGTTTGTCGCATTCGGTCCCCTATAATTTTAAAATCCATCATATACGGTAAAATAAATAGTTCGGCACGCTTTACGATGCTTTCGGCTCGTCAAATGGAAATTTGGTCAATGCCACTGCGCTCAGAACAACGACACCATTCAAATCGACTACCTGGATCGTCAGATTCGGACTCCAGACAGTCGATCGGCCGATGTTGGCTAGCGAGGGATATAACTCAGGGAGTTACTATTCACTTCACTATTCACTAAAGTCGCGGGTCCCACTAGTTTCCTTGCTAAGTTCAGGACGATCCGATCGTCGGATCAGCAATCGGTCTATACCATTTTCACTCGATTCGATGAGACGGTCGCACTGGAGACCCCAGATTTTCGAGATCAAACTCGGATCGAAAAGGCGGAATTTGTGCTTCGGAAACCGTGCCATTTGCACACCGGTATACAGACCACTGAGGTTAACTTTTGTTTCCTCACCCACATTCACACTTGAATTTTTCTCTTTAAACAAACTCAAATTTCTCGAGTGTTACAAGTAGCCCCAAAACGAGTATTTATACACCTCAATCCGACACCTATAGGCCAAGAAACAATTAGAACAACGCTGGAAGCCACTTCCTCAAGAACACAATCCTACTGGAAAAATAGTAGCAAAGAAGCTTAATTCTCACCTTCGAAATGACATTAGAAAAATCCAATAAAAATACGGGTGCGTTCCTCTCGAAGAGTAGATGCCGATCGAATGCTCATACGCCCCAATCCGATGCTCGTAGGCCAAGAAATCCCAAGAATACTCCACCACTGTCCAAAATCTCACAGCAGTAAAAGAGGTCACAAAACACCTTGGGAACCGTGCCAAAAACCCAAAATGAGGTGAAGAGATCAACAAAGAAAACGTACCCGTACCTCTCATGAACGCTCTGCCGCAAAAATCAGCTCAAAAGTCCATCGGGGTGATCCAGGGTGCCTCGCGCACTGAAATGCGACGGTAAAAGCCAAAAATGAAGGAACGTTGAAGTGCGCCGCGTCGCAGAAAACGTCGATGCCACGGCCTCCAAAAATTCCGGGAATCCATCACGAGATGCTCCACAAAATGATGAACAATCTTCCTTAAGGCCTCATAGAGAGATGAGCTCGGGAAGAAGGCAAAAACGGGCTGCAAAGAAGGCTTTATATAGTCAAAACCCAACAATTCAATTAATACCGAATGGGTCCCCTGTTTTGGGCGCCCGAAACGATTCGGGCGCGCACAGTACCGCACAGTGCGCCCGAATCCTTGCCGTCCATCAGCGCCCGAATCAACCAGATGCTGCCATGTCACCCCAAAACAGCAAACAGCAAACACCGCCATCAGCGTTGCGCCACGTCGCCTGCGCCCGAACAGCAAACAGCGGCGCCGGCCACCCCGGCCGCGCCGCGTGGCACCCCCGCGCCTGCCCGGCGCACGTCGCCCGGCTGACCCGCGCGTACGGCCACCTGCCCACCGATACGGCCACCTGCCCCGGCCACCAGCTCCGCTCCTCGCGTGGACCGCGTGCACTACACTGCTCCAACCATTAGCTGCCACGTGTCCCCCGCCGATCCATGCACCAGGCCGCGCGTCCCATGGACCGCGCGCGCGTGCGCCCGCCACTCCCGGGCCGCCACGCGTCCTGCCCCCGGTGCACGCCGGCCCCGTGGACCGAGCGGCCTGCGCCTCTGCCCGCCACCGCACTC
>CM054944.1:5096768-5226242 GCA_029168755.2 Tillandsia fasciculata
TAATGTTTTGTTTTGGAATGTCGCCATCTTATCTGAGCCACCCTAATTTAAATTGACCTCTTTGTTTTTTTTCTTTTGGCCATTTGACTCTTGTATATGTGTGTGTGTATGTAAATATATGTGATTTCATTCTTTCAGTGCTTATTTAGAATTATATTTAGAATTAGAATGTAGTTTGTTGTGATTCCTTCCATGCTTATTTTGAATTAGAATGCAGTTTTTCATTCCTTCAGTGTTTATTTAGAATTAGAATTTGAATTAGAATGCAGTTTCTCATTCCTTTAGTGCTTATTTAGAATTAGAGTGCAGATTCTTATGATTCTTTCAATGCTTATTACGAATTAGGGTGCAGTTTGTTGTAATTTCATTCATTCGATACTTATTTCATTCCTTTAGTGCTTATTTAGAATTAGAATGCAGTTTGTTCTGATTCCTCTCATGCTTATTTTGAATTAGAATGCAGTTTTTCATTCCTTTAGTGCTTATTTAGAATTAGAATGCAGTTTGCTGTAATTCCTTCAATATTTATTTGAATTAAAATGCAGTTTGATATAATTTCATTCCTTCAATGCTTACTTTCCAACACATGCCTGATACTGAAGCCACCTTAAATAAGTGTGTTTGTGTGTGTGACCGTGTGTGTGTATGTGTATATATATGTGTATGTGTGACAGTGTAGGATGCAGTTTGCTGTGATTCCTTCAATGCTTATTTTGGATTAGAATGCAGTTTGTTATATGTTCATTCCTTCAATACTTATTTCATTCCTTCAATGCTTACTTTCCTACACATACCTGATACTGAAGCCACCCTAAATAAGTGTGTTCGTGTGTGTAATCGTGTATGTGCCCCTGTGCGTGTTTGTGTATATATATCTGTATGTGTGACAGCGTGTACGCGCGTATGTGTGTTTGTGCCCGCATGTGTGACTGTGTGTGTGTATGTGCGTGTGCGTGTGTATGTGCAGCTGTGTGTGTGACTATGTTGCTTACCTTGGGCAATTACCTCCTGCAGTTCGATTCTGTTGCTTTCCTTTGCCAGTTGATTCATGTATATGTGTATATCTGTGTAGAGAAAGAGAATTTTGGGACTTGGATGGCCTAATCATTCGGCAACCATCTCAGACGGCCATCTTCTATTTGTGTTGTTTTACTTCATCCCTTAACTGTTTTCGAAGAATTATTGTACACTTGGTGTTACTTTTTTTTATTCTCTTTGTCCATTAGCTATTTTTCCTATAGTTGTTGTACAGTTGGTGCTGCCCTTTAATTCTATTTATGTATTTCATTTTTTTTTGTTTATTTACGCTTGCCTTAATTAATATGGAAATATGCGGCTAACCCTTACATGTACATGTTTGTGTATTTTCTTATTTTGTAGCTTTCAGGGGCGATGATGATGTAAAGAGGGCGAAAAAAGAAAAAAATATATATACGTAGAATACAGTTTGTTATAATTTTATTCCTTTAATACTTATTTCATTCCTTGGTTAATATGCACTTGCGAAGTTTGTTATGATTTATTCAATATTTATTTAGAGTTAGAATACAGTTTGTTATAATTTCATTCCTTGAATGCTTATTTCATTCCTTGGTTAATATGCACTTGGGAATTAGAATGTAGTTTGTTATGATTCTATTGTGTTGCTTATCGTGTTGGTTTTCTTTGGGCATTTGACTCCTGTATATATGTGTATGTATGTAAATATATGTAACTTCATTCCTTCGGTGTTTATTTAGAATTAGAATGCAGTTTGTTGTGATTCATTTCATGCTTATTTTGAATTAGAATGCAGTTTTCTATTCTTTCAGTGCTTATGCCTGCCTATGAAGGACTATCTATTTTGCAACCTGTCTGTATATTTAATATATGCTTAGTGTGTAGCTCTTTCTAAAATATTAATGTCTGCCTGACCGATTTCAGTATTTCTGCATACTTCGTTAGATTAAATGTAGTAATATTATGACTCCAAATTGTTTAATCTTCACATTACTTTTGTATACAGTTTGTTTGATAAATAGATCTACATAATGTTATATTTTAGACTGCAATAGAAAAATAAAATAAATGCATCGTAATTGACTTATCCGCAGCGAAGCGCAGGTCCTATACTAGTATATATATAGCGTAGAGCTTATATACTTTCAAAAGCACAAGCAAATTTATGCTTGTGAATTTTTTACCATTGGATTTGTATTGGGATTAGTGCTTTTGTAAAGTCAACTAAAGAGAGAGAAAGATAAAGTAAAAAGCACTAATCCCAATACAAATCCAATGGTAAAAAATTCACAAGCATGAATTGTTTTGTACTTTTGAAAGCATATAAGCTCTACTATATATATATATATATATATATATATATATATATATATATATATATATATATATATATATATATATATATGAGTCCGGCCACTATGTTTGTACAAGCACCAAGCAATTAGGGCTTGTATGTTTTCTACCGTTAAATCTAGCTCTTTGATTAATTTCATCCCTTAGATCATTCTATTCCACAAACCACTCACTTAACCAAAGGGTCCATTATCATCCTAACCACACATCTTTTCATCCAAGAGCTAAAAACCTACAAACACCAATGACTTAGTACTTTTAAAAACATATGAGCTCAATAATATATATATATATATATATATATATATATATATATATATATATATATATATATATATATATATATATATGTTGGGGCCAAAATGTGGCTTGCGCGCGATCGGACCCTGGGTGACCCTCCAGAGGTGTCGAAGTAGGCCATGTGCCAACAATCAAGCGATCGGACCGACGAGGGATCCGCTCGGTCGGGTTCTCCTCTTGTAGAGTCCTGGCATTCCCTTGCCCTTGCATACCTCCCTTTTATTTTGACGGGACTGTTAGGAAAACTTTTCACTGTGTTTTCTGCAATGGGCTGGCCTGGACCGCGAGTATTTTTCTGCGATTGTGCTCGAAAAACGGAGGGCGGCAAAGCGAACGGATTCGGATTCCGATTTACGAATCTCCCGGGATGGGGGTCAAAGCATTTGCCTTTGAGTGGTGCATCGGAATCCGTGCTAAGTGGCCGGCACGCTTTTCGAGGTGATCGGACGGAATCCTGCTGTGATCGGACCTTTCATCTTTTTAGGGCAGTGGATTATTTTTATCTTTTGGGCGGTACCTCGACCTTCCGGTTTCTCGTTTTGGGTCCTAAGTTAATTTTTTAGTTGATTAAGGAGGGATTGAAATTCGAGAATTTCTGGGCAGACCGTCGGGGCGCGCGGGTATTTTTAGGTGTTAGAGCTCGCGAAACGGTGAACGGTGGCGCGATCAGATTTGAATTCTGACCCTGGGATCTCCCAGAAATAATTTTTGAAGTTTTCTATCAGCTTGGGTACATCGAAATGCGTGCCGGCGATCGGCACGTTTTTCGAGGCGATCTGGACCCCTCGTTCTATTTCAAAATGGCTAGGGTTGTTGACCTAGGGATAATTTTAAGATCTCTTCGTATAAATTAAACCGACGGGGGGTGAGGAGGGGAAAAACCCTTTTTCCCCTTTCTCAAGAAGCGGCGTAGGAACCGAGGCGGAGGGACGGGAAGAGAAAAGAAGAAACTGCCCGGAACCGATCGAGCAAGGACGGCCGATCCTCCTTCCTCCTCCTCCTCCGCCGGCGGAATTAAGGTGAGTGGTTCGAGTTCTCTTTCCGGTTTGTCCGTTTTGGGGGTTCCGGTCGATGTCGCGGCGATACGGGTTGTCGAACGGGAGGCCGCCGCCGCCGTTGTTAAACGGGAGGCCGCCGCCGCCGTTGTAGTACCCGCGGGGTCGCCGCCGCAGTCGCTGTGTCCGCGGGGTCGTCGCCGGAGCCGCGGGGGGGCCAAACTAGGGTTACTGTTCACTCTGTACGGGCGAGTCCACCCGCAGTCCACCTGGCCGGGCGTGCGCCCGGCGCACGCCCCCGCAACCCGCGGGCGCGGACCCGGCGCACGGGCGCGTGCGCCGGCCCGGCCCGCATACGCTGTGCACACCCTAGGCGTGCACCCGGCTTTCGCCGCGGCAGCCGCGCGGGGTGGACCCGGTCCGCGCCCTTCTCCCGTGCGCGGCCCGGCCCAAGCCGCACCGGCTCACCCAGCTGGGCGTGCACCCGGTCCGCAACCGCCACCGTTGTAGCCGTGAGCCCGGTCCGCGACGCTGGCCGTGCTCCAGCGGCTCACCGAGCGGTGCACCCGGTCTGCGCCGCGGCCGCCCGCTGCCGTGGACCCGGTCCACGCCTGGACCCGTGCACCCGACTGCAGCCAAAGAGCCCGGAAGCTCCGTTTTTGGCCCGTTTCGTCCCGTTTTTGAGTGTTTTTGACCGCGATGATGTTTTTAATATTATTTTTCCTACTTCAGTTTTTCGGGCGCATGGTGGGCGTGTTCTAACTGGAATTCCCCGCACACCCTTTTCTTCGCGTTCCAGGTGGGTACCCCTTAGAACGTCTTTGTGTATGTTTCCGTTCTTGCTATTTATATCTTGTAAGGGGTGACATGGACCTCCGGGTTTAATGATCGTCGCGGCGGGAGACTGGATGGGCGGTTCGCCTCTCCGAACAACAGTAGGGTTGTTTGGAGTATACGGGCGACGAGGACGGTGATCGTTGTGACCAGTCGGACGTCGAAAGGTGGGTTCCTTTCCCGACAGTTATTGAGTCGGGAAGCGAGGACAATTGGTAAGAGCAAAGGTTTGACACATTAAAATGTTGCTAACCCCCGCTTATGCTTACGTTTTTATTATCACCACGTCGATGGCGACTAAGGGTCGCTGTGCTCGACGACACACCATGATCTGGGAGACGGCTGAGGCAGGTGCTCGGTCGGGTTTACCGAGGGTTGGTGCTCGGTTCGGTTAACCGAGGTTGGTGCTCAGTCGAGGCTCTTGTTTTGCTACACGCACACCGGCGGTTTGGCCACCGCGAGGGTGTGCTTTTCCGGAAAAGTGGTACGTTGACCCGTGTACCCCACGTGATGGTGACGTTAGGAATGGGGGCCCCCGTGGGTGGGGGGTGTGAGCGGTGATGCCGAGGCGGGTGCTCGGCGGCCGAGGCAGGTGCTCGGCAGGGGTTCCGAGGCAGGTGCTCGGTGTGGTTGCCGGGGGAGGTGCCCGATTTTGTTTGCACAAGGTTCTACATTGTATTGATTGCACGGGGTTCTGCGTTGTATGGGTTGCACAGGGTGCTTCATTGTTGATTGCTCTAGTTCTTATCATGGTTTGCCTTACTTTAGCCTTTATTGCTTTTATTATTATTTATGGTCACTGACTCCCCACTCCGTGACAGGTTCGCCCAGTCCGTCCAGGGTCGAGCGCTAGGTCGTTGGTGAGGCCGCGTGAGCGATCTTCTGGCCCTTAGAGGCTACAGATATGGTTTACTTTACCCCTTTTTGTTCATTTCATTACGCATTGTAGCTAGTTGTGGATCGCGATACCCCCGTGGGATCGATGTGGATGTTGGGCTATTCGATAACCCTTTTGGGTGGGTGTTTTGTTCTCACTCCTTGGCTTGGCCGCTTTCAAACTACAAATAAGGAACATGAAAACTGTTGTGAAAACTGTTTTAAAAAATATGGGTGTCGTGTGGGCACCGTTTTCAAATTATGTGGATTTATGTGAATTCGAAATTAGTTTTATTAAACCTGGTGTCGGGTGGGCACCGATTTCAAATTCTGTGGATTTATGTGGTTTCGAAAATAGTTTTATAAAACCTGATGTCGTGTGGGCATCGCATTCAAAACCCTGTGGTTTTATCCTTTCAAAAATAGTCGGCCTCTTTATCACTTGTGGAAATTAATTGTATGTTGTTGAAAATGGTTGTATGTGATTGGTAATCGGTCTAGTGTGGTTAAAGGCATGTCTATGTGGACTTTGTAATCAGGACGCCGTGCATATACAAAGGAGACTATGCCCGTTTGCCGAGTGAATTTGTATATGTGGCGGGTCTGGGCACGCACCGGGGGAGATTGGTTTCAAAAAAAAATATATGTAAAATTTTGGGAGCATCGGTGGCTACCCTTCCGCGCGTAAAAACCCCCGGGGCGTGACACCTCTGGTAACTCTCACGACCACGACGACCGTTAACAGCCGAAGCGGGTTTACGGAGGTAGAGAGGGATCACCGGTTTCGACTTAGAATAGCCGAACTGGGTAGAGAGATAAATGTACGGCTAAGGAGCCGATTGTAACTTTAAAGCACAAAAAAAGCAAATAAAGACACGACTGATGAGCCGGTTTACACTCTAAATGCGCAAAATAAAGACACGGCCACATGAGCCGGTTTACACTTTATATTGATTTTGAGAAAGGGATATATGGAAGAAGGTAGGGATAGAAGGATTACAATTAAGCCTACTCCTAGGAAAGCAGTAAATGTGGGTATGAAAAGTTAAGTTAGCCTACTCCTAGATAAATGAAGAAGCTGGGGTGGTACTGGGCTTACGAGGTTGCCAGACCCCTTTTCCTTCGATGGTTCGGGTATTTATACTCATCCCGAACCATGTTATTAGCCACCGATTTGGATTATCGACGTGATTTGAAGAGAATCGTCATGAAATTGTCAACGACTTCCTTTTGAGTTGATAGGATAGAAGTCGTTTTTCGTCTAAATTCATCCCCTCATCCGCTCCGCCAGAACGTAATTCTCGGCACTTTCCGTCGCTGGGCGTTGCTTGCCTTTTCGGGTTAATTGCGGACTTTGCGCCCGCATTCCTTTTTCGAAATCTTTCCTTTATTGGTTTGAATCCCCGTACACTGACTTCGATTCCCGCCTCTTTTGTCGATTGACTGGGAAGGTCTAGTGGGTGCAGTCAGCCGAAGTCGGTCTTGAGTGATCCGTGACTCCTTTCGTTGACAGATTCTTCTGTCGGCTGTTTCTCCTGTCGACTGATACCCTCAGCCGATGGCGGGTGCAGCGTGCTGTGCTTCTACGCGACTAAAACCGATCCATATCAGGACGCGAGCCCTTCTTCGATTGACCCTTTCGTTCATCGGCTGATGATTTTTGCCGATAGTGTACACCACGTGTCACTTTCTTGTGTGGCGGAAAATCTGGTCTAAACAATGCCCCCTCGGCAATCGGCCGACGTGCCGTTCAGGCGATTGTCGAAAATGAATTACCTTTTGGCACTGATATCAACATCTAGCAATTTTCCCATACCTTGGCAAGGTCTCTGCTCACTGCCCGAGGAATTTTGGGAACGGGCGTTAATCCCCGTTGGTCCTCAGCAACTTTATCCCTTGCCACCCCTTCATTGAATGTTGTCGCTTTCCGAAAAGCTTCCGTTACAGTTCCTTTCCTTTTTCGCGGGTCTATAAAAAGGGTCACTGTTGCAATTTTCTTTGCATATAGTCCCTTCCTTCGTGCCGATGCTCCTGCCACAACGTTACTCTGGCCACAAATTTTCTAACTTTGAAGGTGCTTTCGAGGTGGCCTCTCAAACTGGCCTCAGGGACATTGTGTCGCCGGGTGATGAAAGGCTATTCTCACCTCAAGCTCGTAATGGAGTCCCTTCAGAGGTAGCTTCTGTGCGTGACCTTCCGATCTGGGATCTTATATCCGGCGGTTTAGTCGATCTTCAGCTGCTTACGGATGGTAGTGCTTATGAAGATCATGCACTGGCAATGGCGGCTGCGGCCTTCCAACCAGGTCGTCCTCCCTTCTTCGAGAGAACTCATTGGATCTTCTCCCGTTGGTCGCCGGGATTGGGAGGGTAAATTGAAACCTTGTATTCTCTCTCCCTCCCACTCCTGTCAGCTCTAGCGGTGGTCGGGTGCCTCCGTCTTCATAAGGGAGTGCTTGATCCTACCCATTCCTTAGTGGTGGTCCTGCACTTCAACCTCTAACCGAATTCTTCGACCTTGACTTTTCTGTTTCTGAAATATTTTTGTATTTGCTCTTTTCTCGAATCTTAAATGTATCTGTTTAATAAATGTGAAGTGTTCTTTTTACCCCACATCCTCCCAGACCAATATACAATAATGTCTCAGGTACTTTGCACCGATCGACTTATTTCTTTCGGATCTTTTCTGGAGTTTTCGAGTCGTTGACTACTCGGCTGATTCGTGGCGGTCCCTCCTAACTTGGGGACTCTTTCGTGGAATCAGGCTTCGATTAGGGGATCGTTCACCCCGTCATTCTCGATCGACGTATCCTCGATTTCCCTCTCGGCCTCCACGGCTGAGTCTTCGGCCTATAGTGTCACGCCCCGGGGTCGAAACTGCGACCCGGGCTCGCCAACAGATCCGCCATCTGTACGGAAACTGCCGTACAAACGAAGCGTCTAACCTGCAGAAAGAATCAACTACAGTATACAGATATCAGAGCGGAAAGTAAACCACTAAAAACTGAAAACCAAACACTGTACAACTGATAAATAATACAATATCCATCTCCCAAATACGATCGTATACAAAGTCCTCTGATACAAAACTCAAAAGGGAGGTATCTCCAATAAATACATCAGTGTACAGACTCTCGATACAAGAATATCCTCACTACAACAGTCTCTCAAACTGTAAAAGTAAAATACAACTCTATACCTCACAACAAGGTTCTCTCAACAGAGGTAAAAGTAGTAAACTAGTCTACTGAAGCTCTCTGCTGAAGAGGGGTACCGCTACACTCCAACGATGGGTAGGGAACTAGCTCACGACTCCCTCGCCTCGGTCAGAAGGATCAGCAACAGGAACACAGGAACAGAAGAAGAAGTCCCTGGGGAAAAGATGTTAAGGATTTTTGTATTGGCGTATTTCGTGATGTTGAAGATTGAAGATGAAGACTTGACAAATCATATACTTCAATCTCAAAAGAATGGATTCAAATGTTCAGGTATGTTAAATTAAATAATCTTAGATATTTTGAATACATTCCTATAGCTTAGAAACACTTTGGAATATTTTCTATGGCCAAAGAATCAAAAACTGGACATGGGACATGTTCAGGATCCGGATCGGACCTTGCAATCCGGATCCCGAAGGGTGATTGTTCATTGGCAATTTCAATCCGGATCCTAGGCCATTCCGATCCGGATCCCGAACATGGGAGTTGGCTGAATTGCATGAACGATCCGGATCGGACCTTGTGATCCGGATCCCGAACCCTTGGATTTCTGGAATCGTCAATCTCGTTACGACGATCCGGATCGCAGTAAATCCGATCCGGATCGCCGTCCTGTAAATTTCCAGAAAAGGCGGTTTTTGATTCTTATCTCTTTCCAAAAGGTTTCTAGCCTATAAATAGACCCTAATATCATCTTTTAGGGTTATCCCAAGGGGGATCAAAGGTAAGAATCCACATAGAGAAGAAAAGGTAAACACCTCTTTATTTTAGGTTTTCTTTCTCTATTGATCGGTTTGATTCTAGGGTTTTCAAAATCTATATCTTTCGAAAGAATCAAATCGATGAATACTTAGAGGGTGCTTCCTTGTCTATCTATGATGATCTAAGTATTCAAAATATCATCACCAACAAAACAACGATTTTCCCAAGAAATCGGCGCGTGGATTCGCGTGGCCTTGTGGACTCAAGGTGTTACCGTTTCGTGGATTCGAGACGAGGTGCGCTCGTGGATTCGAGACGTGCTACTTGGTGAGACCGTGGATTCGGTCTGGCGTCGTGGATTCGACGTGACACGCCGTGGATTCGGCGTTGGACGCCTTCGTGGATTCGAGGTGCGTTGAGGAGCGAGCGGCGAAGATCTACTCGGAGCGTATGGAAAAGGTTGAGTCGTGTGTGTGCGTTATATCACCTTGTACGTGTTTTAATCTTAGTAGATTTCACCGTGTGATCGGTCCCGTGGTTTTTTACTCCTGGATTGGAGTTTTCCACGTAAAATCTTGCGTGTTATTTATTTTCCGCATTGGGTTATTTTTACGCAACGATTTTGGTGTGTTTATTGTTTACACCTATTCACCCCCCCTCTAGGTGGTTTTTCCCCTATTTAGATCCATATTACATATAACCCAACAATTGGTATCAGAGCGGGAATAGGGTTGTAAACATTGGTCGATGGTGGCAACATCAATAGACCACCGTTCTTCGATGGAACAAATTATGCCTACTAGAAAGTACGCATAAGAGCGTTTTTGATTTCCATCGACGAACGGGTTCGAAACAATAAAACACCCGGACGAGATCAAGGTAGAAGAATTAGTTGGTACACTTCAAACTTATGAAATTACTTTTCCTACTAACTCTTCTGCTGGAAAGCTCTCTTCTTCTTCCAAGTCTTCAGGTATGGCATTGAAATCAAAAGAACATGAAGACGCGGATTCATCCTCCTCGGACTCTGACGATGATCTATCTATGGAGGACTTTGAGAAACAACTCGCTTTCTTGAAGAGAAAATTTCGCCGAAACTTCGGAAGGGAAAACTCAAGCAAATCTTCATCATTCTCGAAGTTCAAGAAAGGCAAAGGTGCTTCTACGTCAAAATCAAGAAAGCAAGAAGGTTTCTCAATGGAGAAGAAGAACGCTGAAGGACAGATCCAGTGTTTCAAATGCAAAGGCTTTGGCCGCACTACAACAAGATGTCCCAGCAAGAATCCACCAAAGAAGAAGGCTACGCAAGCCATCACGTGGGATGACTCTTCTTCTATGGATAAGTCATCTTCTAGTGATGAGGATACAAATGCCATCACATTCTTCGCATCCACGACTTCACCCTTCGTGTGTATTTCATTGATTGCATCTGGTTCGTTGTCTATTTCTTCCCAGGATGATCAAACGGCAACGGATGATGAACCAAGCGATTCCGAAGGTGAAGACTTTGCTCACGCCTACCAACTACTTCTACGGAACTCAAAGAAATTGGCGAAGCAAAATAAAAACTTGAGGAGAAGGTTGTTGGAACTCGAGGAACAACCTAATAGAGCAACCTCTCTCTCAAGGGCTCTTGAAGTGGAAAGGGACAACTTGGTTGAGAATAATACTTTCCTTCAAGAGATGAACGAGCATTTTGAGAAGGAACTTGAAAAATCGGTGGATAAAGCTAATCTCTTCTCAAAGCTCTATTCCGAGGCACGACAAGGAAATTTTGAGATGACGGAGACCCTTTCCAACTTAAAAAGGATTTGCATAGATTTTCTTCAGGACAAAGTAAGTTGGATCGCCTTCTTGGTCTTGGTCATACTAATCATTTAGGCCTCGGATATGGCCGAACTTGTGAGGAACCAAGTTCGAGCAAGACAAGTTTTGTGCCCCAGTCGGTTGCTCCTTCTCCGACGGAAATCATCGTAGCCAACGTTGACAAGCCTACCTCATCTTCTTCAGGTTCAACTTTTACCAAGGTATGTCATTGTTGTGTTTTTGCAGGGCACATAAGACCAAATTGCAAGTATGGAGCAGAACGAGCAAATCAAGCAATACTTGCAACTACTACCATCAAGAACACGACTCGGGAAACGAAGAAAAATCTTCTAAGTGTTAAGACAGATGGTAGGACACCCCCTAAGCCGAAGTCATTGAGGAAATCAAAGAAAAGTGTATTGAGTGATTTTCGCATCCCTACGACCTCGGTAACTATGTTGTGTGACAACACAAGTGCTATTAACTTTTCTAAAAACCCTGTGTTGCACTCTGGAACAAAACACATTGAATTGAGATATCATTTTCCTAGATAGCTAGTTGAATCAAGTTTTTACAAATTTCTTATGTTTCAACTGAAGATCAATTAGCTGATATTTTGACAAAACCTTTGGATCAAAAATGTTTTATTCGTTTGCGAAAAGCAATTGGCATGCTTTCAATTACATAACTTTTTGAACCACTGCTTAGAAAGGTTTTTGTTTGTGTTTTGTGTTCTTTTTGTAATATAGAGCATTAATTGAGCATTTGCTATACTGACTTTATTTGCATCCTTTCATGTTTAGAGAAGTTTATTATGATTTGAATATCATTATAACTCATTTGATGCAATGATCATTTATTTCAATTATTTCATCTCGAATTGATCAAAGTCATTACCTCTCTCAATGATCTTCTGGTATTTATTTTATCTTATTTGATGATTGAAATAAGTATGAACACAGGATCAATTTTTGGTTGAATACTGAATATCTTTCATAATTGATAGCCAATTGAGGGGGAGTTTATTATGTTTTTCATGCTCAAAAGATGTGGAAAGAGTTACATCCTTAATAGGAGTGTGAAAACTACCACCACATGGAGGAAAGAGCTACCACCTCGGTTGTCCGAGTACTGTGTGCAGCTACCACATGTTAACCAAGCATGGTGATCTTGTTTAATCAAATAAAATGCTTTTTGGAATACTTGACTATGTCAAATTCCAAGGTTGGTATAAGGTGGGATTTCTAAAAGATGCTCAAAGAGTCACTTCCCAAATATATTGACTAAATATATTATTTGACTTATTTGGGATTTCAAACATCTATCGATCTTGGTGCTTCATTTTCTTTGCTCAATTGAGAATTAGATAAACTCTATACTCATTAGATCGTGAAGGATGTTTGGAAATTGATCAACTTTAGAGGTTATAATTCTTTTAAATTTTCGTTTCACAATTTGGGATATTTTGATAGATTTATCATAATCTATTTCTTTCTATGTGAAATGATATTTTTGTATAAAGTTGATATGCAGAAATGCTTACATGTTTTTTTTTGAATTTTCTAAAAACATAGGATTGATCTATTTTTAAAATTCTTTTTGAAAAATGTCTTGATTCCTAGCCTCTACACATGTTAAGGATTGTTTGGGCAAGATTTTTCAAGATTTTGAAATTTAAACAATTTTTCATGTTCTTTGAGTTTTTGCTCACAGGTGCTATTTTTCAAATACTCTATAACAATGGCTCTTGAGTGGACAATCATGTTCATCACCGCGTTGGTTAGCACGAGGATGACCAATAAATTAAGGAGAACAGAAAAGACTGATTGAATCTCAAAGGGGGAGAACATAGATGCTCAAGACAGGGGAGAACATGGAGAACAGAGATGATAAAAAGAGATGCTCAACATAGGGGGAGATGAAAAAAATGAGGAGCCACTTGCTGAGAGTGTATCGATGAGAGACATGTGAATGTTGAAGCTCTTCGGGAACAACAAAGACTATCATCTGAGCAGGAGCGAATTTCAATTAAACAAGATCAGATTTCTCTTGACCTGCAACGGATTAGTACAACACAAGTGGTCTTGACGAAGAAGTACAATGCACTGATGAAGTTGGACAAGAAGATTTTTGCAAAACTCGGATGCAGCAACTTCGATGACAACGATACCGGTTCAGATTGATTTTTGATGAAATTGACTTTAGTTGTTTTTCTGACAAAAGGTTTTTCGTTTGTCTTTTTTTTTCTCTCTTATAATTTTGGCTGGTTTTTGTGACAAAAAGGGGGAGAGAAAGGAGAAAAGAACGAGCCAATAGATCGTTTGGAAAAAGGGGGAGAAGGAAAAGAACGAACATGACCGGATAACTTGAAACTTGAAGTTTAACACTAACTATTCTACTGACTATTTTGCGTTGTAACTTCTAACAAGTTTTGTGACAGGTCATGCAAAAGGTATGAACATTTGAACTTCTTTGACATTATGGTTGGAACTAACCCTGATGATGGATAAAGATATGTGATATTTTGATTGTCTACTTTTATGCATATCTGATACCTAATGTCATATTAAATGTATAACTCTCTGGTTGCTTAACGATTAAATTCTTGAGGTATTAATGATTTCTTGTTGTCAAGAATTGTTTCTTTTGCAGAGAGTACAAGATTTGAACACTCCTAGTTGCGTCTAAGTCTAGAGTTTGTTTTAGGAGGTTATCTCTTGTATTTACATTTATTTGGATCGTTCATGCGTATTTTTGTTGTATGGTGATAGCAACAAAAATCGTCTTTTTGTTATTCTTTTGTGGATTGTGTGTTTTGTCACGAAACCGCCAAAGGGGGAGATTGTTAAGGATTTTTGTATTGGCGTATTTCGTGAAGTTGAAGATTGAAGATGAAGACTTGACAAATCATATACTTCAATCTCAAAAGAATGGATTCAAATGTTCAGGTACGTTAAATTAAATAATCTTTGATATTTTGAATACATTCTTATAGCTTAGAAACACTTTGGAATATTTTCTATGGCCAAAGAATCAAAAACTGGACATGGGACATGTTCAGGATCCGGATCGGACCTTGCAATCCGGATCCCGAAGGGTGATTGTTCATTGGCAATTTCAATCCGGATCCTAGGCCATTCCGATCCGGATCCCGAACATGGGAGTTGGCTGAATTGCATGAACGATCCGGATCGGACCTTGTGATCCGGATCCCGAACCCTTGGATTTCTGGAATCGTCAATCTCGTTACGACGATCCGGATCGCAGTAAATCCGATCCGGATCGCCGTCCTGTAAATTTCCAGAAAAGGCGTTTTTGATTCTTATCTCTTTCCAAAAGGTTTCTAGCCTATAAATAGACCCTAATATCATCTTTTAGGGTTATCCCAAGGGGGATCAAAGGTAAGAATCCACATAGAGAAGAAAAGGTAAACACCTCTTTATTTTAGGTTTTCTTTCTCTATTGATCGGTTTGATTCTAGGGTTTTCAAAATCTATATCTTTCGAAAGAATCAAATCGATGAATACTTAGAGGGTGCTTCCTTGTCTATCTATGATGATCTAAGTATTCAAAATATCATCACCAACAAAACAACGATTTTCCCAAGAAATCGGCGCGTGGATTCGCGTGGCCTTGTGGACTCAAGGTGTTACCGTTTCGTGGATTCGAGACGAGGTGCGCTCGTGGATTCGAGACGTGCTACTTGGGTGAGACCGTGGATTCGGTCTGGCGTCGTGGATTCGACGTGACACGCCGTGGATTCGGCGTTGGACGCCTTCGTGGATTCGAGGTGCGTTCAGGAGCGAGCGGCGAAGATCTACTCGGAGCGTATGGAAAAGGTTGAGTCGTGTGTGTGCGTTATATCACCTTGTACGTGTTTTAATCTTAGTAGATTTCACCGTGTGATCGGTCCCGTGGTTTTTTACTCCTGGATTGGAGTTTTCCACGTAAAATCTTGCGTGTTATTTATTTTCCGCATTGGGTTATTTTTACGCAACGATTTGGTGTGTTTATTGTTTACACCTATTCACCCCCCCTCTAGGTGGTTTTTCCCCTATTCAGATTCCTTATTAACATATCCCAACAAAAGACACCACGACGGGCGTGAGAACTACTTCCCACAGTAGTTCTCAGTGGGTGCCATCAACAAGCCCAACGGTCTGCCCACTAAGTCTACTAGAGGCAAAAGATAATAATGCAATGAAATCCGAACAAGAAAAGCTGGAACTACTCTACAGCTACCATGCCTCTATCTAGATACTCAAAAAGTAGAACAGAGGAAAGTAAATGAAACCACTCGCACATAAGGTGCTCAATCGACCCAATCGAACTGACGGCCTCAAAGGTCCAGTCAAGCCTGCGCCTGTCGACTAGGAACGCTCCTGCCCACTACCACACATCCACATGAGGACGGGATTTACGCGGGGCATCCTGTCTGACTAACTCAACCCTCGCGCAAAACTGTCTCAACAGGCCAACCATCGTATCCACAGCGGCATCTCAGGGGCGCGACTCCAACTGAGGAAAACGGCGCGGCATAGAGTAATCAAACATTGGCATATGCAGGCTAGTCAAAACCACGCTCACTCTCAGAACGGTAGGACTCAAGATCCCCAAATATCTCGCACAACAGTCGGAGCACTCTCGACGACTCAGCTGATCGGCTAACTCGAAACACGAGACACTAGCCTCTCCAACAGCTCGCAGCACAAGCACACTGGCTGGAGGTACTCCACAGCCAGGAACGACCCACAACTCAGGTTAACAAAACAGGTCGGACAACACTCAACGACCTGGGACCACCGTCAACCCCAACGGTTCCCAACAACACCGACCGGAAGATACTCGACGGCCCGGGACTGCCGTCTGCGCAACGGCTCCCTCCACGACGGCACAACAGGGAAACAAGACCTCTCGGGACTACCGTTTACCCAAACGGCTCCCCGCACAGATAAGCAACCCGTACAACTACCAGACTCCACTCTGCTCCCAAGCAAGAGTGCAAAAGCATCCCACACTAAAAGCAAGTCCCGACCTCTCGGCCCACTATCCGGGCGAGAAAACACTATGTCCAGGGATGAAAGAACAGTGTGGATGTCTAAGCATAAATAACCCTAGCCCAAGTGAGGGTTTTCTACTGGTCTGGTTACACATGCAACATATGACGGGGTGCTAGGTCAAGTTCCAAGATAACTAAATTAACAGATAATAAAAGGAATAACAATTCCTACAATCTAGCATGCTACACAATGAAATAAACTATCATGCATAGTCCTACATCAGTAGAAATACTGTACAGTCCATAAAACTTGGAGATAAGGCCACCCACCTCGATTTGCCACCAATTGCTCATAGACACTTGCAATTGGCCTCCACGCGATCCGCACGCAAAACGAGGCACGCCGTCGGAGTCCGCACGCAAAACGGAGCACGCCGCCGGAGTCCGCACCAAAAACGGAGTCTGCACGTGAAACGGTGCACGGCGCCGGAGTCCGCACGCAAAACGGTGCACGGTGCCGGAATCCGCACGCAAAACAGAGTCCGCACGCAAAACGGTGCACGGTGCCGGAGTCCGCACGCAAAACGGTGCACGGTGCCGGAGTCCGCACGCAAAACGGAGTCCGCACGCAAAACGGTGCACGGTGCCGGAGTCCGCACGCAAAACGGTGCACGGTGCCGGAGTCCGCACGCAAAACGGAGTCCGCACGCAAAACGGTGCACGGTGCCGGAGTCCGCACGCAAAACGGTGCACGGTGCCGGAGTCCGCACGCAAAACTGAGTCCGCACGCAAAACGGTGCACGGTGCCCAACACAGAAAAGAGCAAGAGGGTCAAATACAGTCTAAAAGAACGCTCCAAAAACTGTACAAAAATACAGAAAAACCAACGCACGGGACCTACCCGTTTGCGCCGCCGTCGCCGAAACGCTCCGCCGGGCGACCTCGCACGCAAAACGAGGTCCACGACGCGCCGCCGCACCTCACGCAACCCCCCTCCCTCACTCCCTCTCGCTCTCGGGTGCAGAAGAAAGAAAGAAAAGGGAGAAAATGGCGGTGCGGGGAGGAAGAAGAAGAAGAAAAGGAGGGAGAGAGAAGGTGGTCCACGGGGCCGGTCCACGGCACGGGCCAACCAGGGAGCCCCAAACCGGACGGTCCACAGCCGGGCGCGTGCGCCGGGTTCACGCACGCGCCCGGGCGCCACGTGGCGCACTGTAACGCGCCCGCCACACGGGCGCGTTACACCGCGCCACCCCAGGCGCGGGACACGCGCCCGTGACACGGGAGCGCGTGCCCCGCGCCCGGCGGGCGCGAGTGGGAGCCCGCCACGTGGCGGCTCCGCGCGCTCCGTGCCGGAGCGCGGTTCCCCGCGCGCGTCAGCGCGCCTGCTGCGCCTCGGGCAGCGTGCCGCCGCGCCGCCTCAGATTCCGCGCTGTGCTTCGCCTCGAAAAACGCGCCGCTTCGCCTCGAAAAACGCGCAAATCATCCGGGCTCCAAAACCAACAAATAAATAGTCCATTCTTAGCGATTTCGCGCGCTGAATCCAAAAACGATGTCCGTTTCTCCAAATTCTCATCCAAAAATTTGCCGAATGCCCGCTCGATCCGATTTTCGCGCCGGGTCCATTTTTAAAGTCCGATTTGCCAAATTCCAACTCTAAAAATTTCCGAAGGCGACCGGAGAGGTAAACTTTTATCCAAACTTCGCCCGGAGTCCAATTTTGACATCCGAATCGCGCGAAACCATTTCCAAACACCCGACGGGTCCTTCCAATTTCCCACGGGGTCTCCTTTTAAGCCCGAAGTCCACCACGTGTGTCCAAATTGCGCGCAAACACCACCGACACATCCCGCAGGCCTCCAGTGATGCAACTAAATCCCAGATTGCATCACAAATCCATTTCTTGGGCCCGACACGCGCACAAACACTCCCAACGGCCACTAAAAGCTGCCCAACAACCAGCAACTCCTACGCCGGGGATTCCGGGACCTCACATCCTCCCCCACTAAAAGAAAGTTTCGTCCTCGAAACTAGATCAAGCCCATCAGGAGTCAAGGATACCACGGCTAGGTATCTAACAATACGCCTCCAGCTCCCTAAACCCCACTCGCTCCTCGTGATTACTCCTCAACAACAACAAGTACGGTATGACCCGATGTGCAATTCTCTCATCTCTCGAGCCAGAATTTGCAACGGGCGTCCCCTCGTACTCCAATAATCACGGATCTCAAAGGGGCAAGTAAATCACGGGCGAGGAAAAACACATCACTACTGAGCTGAGACGTGAAAAACCAAAGGGCTCCACTAAAAGGCTGGGGGAAACGGGAAAACCACTAATTCAACACGCATCAAACTACATCATGGTGCCAACCTCAACAAGACGACCTGAGCATACCCGCATATTAATCCAATAAGGAAGGGAATCCAATACGCTGGGGTCTTCACTCGGTTACCTCCCGATCCGAAACCACTCGAGTGGACAACACAACTGCAGGCTACCCTCACAAGGGATCCTCAAGAGGCACAATCTCGTGCCACAGTTGGTCGCTCAACATGCTATCATAACCCCAACGGACCCACGGGTCGAAGTCGATCCCTCAACCAAAAAGGGAACACCCTGACGGGGACCAAACCGTCGGTGAACGGGGCTGAAAACTGGCTCACAAGGCAATCATAAAGCTGATGCCCAAACTCGCGGTCAAAAGTCCGAAACATCCCAGGGGGCCACCCATCCTAGAACTACTCTAGCTCTAGCACGCTTAACTCTCATGTTCTTCTTGGATTTTGCTACCATCCAAAAGACTTCACCGTTGTGTACCTACAACGTGGCATCACTGCCGTGCACCCATGGCGTGGCATCACTGCCGTGCACCCACGGCGTGGCCTCACTGCCGTGCACCAACGACGTGGCATCACCGCCGTGCACCAACGGCGTGGCATCACCGCCGTGCACCAACGGCGTGGCATCACCACCGTGTATCAACGGTGTGGCATCACTGCCGTGCACCAACGGCGTGGCATCACCGCCGTGCACCAACGGCGTGGCATCACCACCGTGTATCAACGGTGTGGCATCACCACCGTGTATCAACGGTGTGGCATCACCACCGTGTATCAACGGTGTGGCATCACTGCCGTGCACCAACGGCGTGGCATCACCACTGTAGGGTTTAGGTTAATAAGGATCTAATAGGGGAAAAAACACCTAGAGGGGGGTGAATAGGTGTAAACAATAAACACTCAAAAATCTTTGTGCGATAAAACCCAATGCGGAAAAATAAAAGAACACACAAGATTTTTACGTGGAAAACTCCAAACCGGAGTAAAAAACCACGGGACCGATAACACGGCGAAATCCACTAGAGTTAACACACGTACAAGGTGATATAACGTACTCACAGACGACTCAACCTTTTACCATACGCCCCTAGTCGATCTTCTCCGCTCGCTCCGCAACGCTTCTCGAATCCACGATTTGCGCCGCCAACGCTGAATCCACAGCGTCCAACGTCGAATCCACGACGTCCGACCGAATCCACGGTCTTCACCCAATGGCACGCTTCGAATCCACGAACGCACCTCGCTCCGAATCCACGAGAGCGATAACACCTTGAATCCACAAGGCCACGCGAGTCCACGCGCCGATTTTGGGGTAAATCGTTGTTTGTTTGGGTGGTGATGATCCGCCGAATACTTAGATCAAGAGTAGATCGGAAATACCATCTAAGTATTCATTAGTTTGATTCAACTCAAGATATGAGTATGAAAACCTAGAATCAAACTAATCAATATAGATGAAGAACCATTAAATAGATCTAATGATTTCCGTTCTTCTCTATATGTGGATCTAAGGCCGTATAAAATGATATTTGAAAATGACGGCTCTTTTTCCGATGTGTGGATTGCCCTAGAAATGAAAAGGAAGGGCTATTTATAGGTTAGAAACCCTAGGAAGAATATTCGGATCAAAAACAAACTTTTCTGGAAAGTTTTACGGACGGCGATCCGGATTGCGCAAGTCACGATCCGGATCGCAGACGCGTAGAGAGCAATTTCCAGAAAACCGCCTGTTCGGGATCCGGATCATAATCTACGATCCGGATCGTTCATACAGTTTTACCAGAACAATGTGTTCGGGATCCGGATTGAGATTCCTGATCCGGATCGTTCAAGCCAACAGGTAAAACTCATGTTCGGGATCCGGATCATCAAATGCCATGATCCGGATTGAACTAGTGTATGAACGAACACCCTTCGGGATCCGGATTGAAAGACACGATCCGGATCCTGAACATGTCCCATGTCCAGTTTTTGATGAATATGCAATTAAAACCTCTTCCAGGTGTTTCTACACTATAAGAAGTATTCGGATCATCAAAATTATTTAGTTAAACGTACCTGATCCTTTTGAATTCTTCTTTCTTGAGATTGAGGTATATGATCCAAAGTTTCTTCATCTTCAATCTTCAAGACTTAAACTATTCACGAAATACGCCAACTCAAATTCCGTAACAATCTCCCCCTTTGGCGGTTTCGTGACAAAACACAAATCCACAAAGAAAATTCAAAAAGGATATTTTTGTTGCTATCACCATACAACAAAAATTTACAAAAGAGTTCCAGAAAAATAAAAACATGAGATAAACTCCTAGAACAGACTCTAGACTTAGACATCTGTAACTTCTGCACACAGAAAACATTCTTGACAAACAAAATCGTTAGATACCTCAAGAATTGAAACATTGAAAACCAAATACAGAGATAGAGTTTGATCTCATCATGACATTTAAAAGAATCAGATATGTGAAAGAACATAGTTAAAACCAACATATCTTCTAAGCAATTGAAAACCAAATGTCAAAGTATGTTAGTCCAACATCAACTTGTTAGTCATATTACATGCCCAAATAGTTAGTCAAATAGTTAGTATAGAAGCATGTCACAATCCACAAAAGAAAACCCAAGTTGAGTTGAGATTCATACTTACCTTGATTCATTCCTTGATTCATTCACAGTCATTGTTCAGAGTTCATTGTTTTTCATTGTTCAGAGTTTATAACTCTTCAACTCTCTCACTCTCATTCTCTCCCCCTTTTTGTCACAAATAAAGCCAAAAATGTAGCATGAGCTACAATATGTAAGGAGAGTAAACAAAAAGTTCATAAGTTTCTAACAATATGCACAAAAAGAGAATTAACCTAAGAATATGCACAAACTGAGAGATGAGTAAAGAAAAGTAATGTCCTGAAATCTAAAAACCCAAACAAAAGTGTCCAACTCTGTTTTTCAGTCTGACGAGCCAGAGCTAGAAGAGCTCAGCTTGCTTAAAATCCTTTAATCAAGCTCTTAAGATTTGAGTATTTCCTCTTGAGTTTCTTGTGTTCAGCAGAGATTTCTTGAAGTTCTCTCAATATCCTTTCATGTGTAACCGAGACCCTCTGTTGTTCTCGACGAATCGATTCCAAAGTTTCTGTCTCTGTTGTTTGCGTCCTTGGAAAAGATGAACGCTGTCTAGATGCAGATGGTGCATCAGGTCCAGCAGTCCACGGTGATCCAGTTTGCAAGGATCCTGAAAGTGAGCGTGCTCTAGTTAGAGGCCCACTCCGTTGGTTCGTGCTTCGCTTCACACTTTTCTTTCTTGTGTACTGTTTGGTTGTGGAGGCAAATTTCGCCAGCTTTTTCCCTTTCCTGAACTCTCTTTCTTCTTCATCAATCTTTTTCTGAACGTCTTTAAGGAACTCATCCCATTCTTCACTATCGTAGTCTGAGCTGTCTTCATTTGCTCCTTCGGCTTGTCTCCAGTTGAGACGCCTGGTTCTTCCTTAACCGATGAACCCCCGGGTAGCATAGCAACCAGCAGGATGAGCAACCACGAAAATGCCATTGACTCTAGTGCTTTGAGTTTAAAGAGAATGTCCTGTGAAAACCAACTCAAGAACATATGAAAAATTGTCAATTTTGAAAAATTTAACACATTGTACCTAGACAATCATAATCATATAGAGAAGCTAAGAATCAAATTAGTTTTCCAAAAAGAATTTTAAAAATAGATCAATTTCATGTTTTACACAAATTCCTCTTTTATGCCCTAAAACCGAATTTTTAGAAATCGAAGCCTAAAAACTCGTTAATCATGCAAAAACCCAGCATAAAAGCAAAACTAATAGATCCAGAGTTCTTATTTCAAAAGAAGTTTGATCAAAAACCGTTCACAAACGAAGAAAATCCATCTTTTCAACTCACGTTTGATGAAAAAACCTAAAAACTGTGAAAAACCGAGTTTTGATCATGAAAACTTACTTGAATCCGAAGAACTTGAGTTTTGAAGCACTAGGAAGCAAGAGATCTAGAGAGAGAAACTCTAGAAGCTTGGAAATCAGAAATTTTGGTAAAGAAATCTTGAATCTGAAAGTTTCTATAAGAAGCCCTAGCCGCGATCCGGATCGGTCGTGAATGAGATCCGGATCGGCCACATACAGGGAAATCCTGCATTCGGGATCCGGATCACTTGCCACGATCCGGATCGGCTATACGCAGGAAGAATCCTGCGTTCGGGATCCGGATCACTTTGCCACGATCCGGATCGGCTACACCTTTTTCTCCAGAAAAGTTAAAAAAAATACAATAAAATCCAGAAAAAGTATGTAAGCACTTTATCATGTCAACTTTAAACAAATAGCATCGTTTCATACAACAAGAAATAGATTATGAAAAATCTATCAAAAATATCCAAAAATGAAACGAAGATTTACGAAAGTTAAAACACTTAAAGTTGAACAACTTCAATTACATCTATCCTGATCCTATGTGTAATGTCTTTATCAAATCATCAATTTCAGTAAAGAAAATGAAGTACCAAGATCAATAGATGTTTGAAATCCCAGATAAGTTAGATAATATATCTAGACAATCTGTTGAAGGAGTGGCTCTTTGAGCATCTTTTACTAAAAATCCCACCTTATACCAACCATGAAATACGACTGAGTCAAGTATTTCAATATGAGTTTCATCAACAATTTTCAAAACAAAAAGTTTGCTTTTCATTCATGGAGTTTCTTTTTCTTTCATTTTCTCCATGTGGTGGTAGTTTTCACACTCCTCACTGGGATGTAACTCTTTCCACATCTTTTGAGCATTTCACATTTCATTGACTCCCCCTCAATTGGCTATCAATTATTTAATATATAAGGTATTCAACCAACCCATTGATCTCGAATTCATACTCGACTAAGCAATCAAATATGATAATGACTATACCAAGAGATCATTGAGAGAGAAATTGACTTTGATCACTTAGAAGATGGTTTAAATAACGTAAATGATCATTGCAACATTGAGATATTATGACATCAAGGACATAATAAATTTCTAAATGCATGTCAAGGATGCAAGTAAAGTCAATTATGAAATGTGCTCAATTAGTGTGCTATGTACAAAACATAGATAAAGAACAAAACAAATACAAAGAACAAAAACAAAACCTAATCTAAGCAAAAGTTTCAAAAGAGGTTATTTCAAGGAAAGCATGCCAATTGCTTTACGCAAGTGAATAAAACGTTTTTGATCCAAAGGTTTTGTCAAGATGTCAGCTAATTGATCTTCAGTTGAAATATATGACAGTTGAAGAATGTTTGATTCAACTAGCTCTCTAAGAAAATGATATCTAAGTTCAATATGTTTTGTTCTAGAGTGCAACACAGGGTTTTTAGAAATGTTAATGGCACTAGTGTTGTCACATAAAATGGTTACCGAAGATGTTGAAATTCGGAAATCACTCAACACGCTCTTCATCCAAATCAATTGGGTTGAGCAACTTCCTGCAGAAATGTACTCCGCTTCGGCAGTCGAGAGTGCTATGCAGTTCTGTTTCTTACTGTGCCATGCAACAAGGCAGTGGCCAAGGTAGAAGCATGCACCACTCGTGCTTTTCCGGTCATCCACAGATCCAGCCCAATCGGCATCTGAGTATCCAACAATATCCAAAGTCGTTCCCATAGGATACCAAATTCCGAAACTGATTGTACCTTTGATATACCGGATGATCCGTTTCACCGCTTTCAGGTGAACCTCCTTCGGTGCTGATTGATATCTCGCACAAATCCCAACACTGAAGGATATATCCGGGCGACTAGCCGTGAGATATAGTAGACTTCCAATCATACTCCGGTACAGTTTCTCGTCTACATTCTCACATTGTGATTCACTTCCAAGTCCCTTATGGCTAGTTCCCATTGGAGTTGGAAAATCTTTCGAATTTTCAAGGTCAAACTTTTTGACCAACTCCAGTGCATACTTGGATTGACACAAGTGAATTCCTTCATCGTTCTGCTTAACTTGTAATCCAAGAAAATAATTCAACTCGCCCATCATGGACATCTCAAATTCGCTTTCCATGGTCTCCGCGAATTTAGAAGCATCATTATCTCTCGTTGCTCCAAAAACAATGTCATCGACATAGATTTGAGCAACTATGAAATTGTTTTGATAATGCTTCACAAAGAGAGTCCTGTCAGCTCCCCCTCGAGTGTAGCCCTTTTCCAAAAGGTGCTTTGTCAACCTTTCGTACCATGCTCGCGGTGCTTGTTTCAGACCGTAAAGAGCCTTTTTCAGTCGAAAAACATGGTTAGGTAGTTTATGATCCACAAAACCTTTCGGTTGAGCTACATAAACTTCCTCATTTAAAAATCCATTTAAAAAGGCGCTCTTAACGTCCATTTGAAATAATCTGATTTTAAAATGACAAGCAATCGCAAACAGTATACGAATGGACTCGAGTCTAGCTACAGGGGCGAAGGTTTCATCAAAGTCTATACCTTCTACTTGAGAATAGCCTTGAGCAACTAACCTTGCTTTGTTCCTGATGATAGTACCTTCTTCATTTTTCTTGTTCTTGAAGATCCATTTGGTGCCTATCACATTGTGTTGCATCGGAGGCTTTGTCAGTTCCCAGACTTTGTTTCGCTCGAATTGATGGAGCTCTTCCTGCATTGCTTTAATCCAATAATCATCTTGGAGAGCTTCATCAACACTCTTTGGTTCGATTTGAGATACATAGCATGCAAATCCGCAAACCAATTGTCTCCGTGTTCTAACTCCTTCTTGTGGATCTCCAATTATGTTCGACTCAGGGTGATCCTTGGAGATGCGTAATGTCTGAGGTAGAGGAGTAGGCGGAGGTACACGAGATGATTCCTGCACATCACATGAGCTTGAAGAACCGTTAGATGCATCAACATTATTATCGAAAGAATTGTTAGAAGAAGATGCATTAGCAGGTGAATCATCATCAAGAGAGATATCGAGGGTAGATTTTTCTGATTCAAAGTGAAAAGCTTCATCTACCTTAACATTTATCGATTCTACGATCGTCTTAGATTCTAAGTTAAAAACTCGATATGCTCTGCTGTTTGTAGAATAACCTAAGAAAATCCCTTCGTCACTTCGAGAGTCAAATTTTCCAAGGTTTTCACGATCACGTAAGATAAAACATCGACTCCCGAAAATGCGAAAATATTTGATGTTAGGTTTTCTACAAAACCATAGTTCATATGGTGTATTAAAAGTCCCCGGGCGCAAGTACACTCGATTGATAACATAGACAGCCGTGTTCACCGCTTCAGCCCAAAAATATAAAGGAAGGTTCCGGCTATGAAGCATAACACGAGCCATCTCCTGTACGACCCTGTTCTTGCGCTCGACTACACCATTTTGTTGAGGTGTGTAAGGTGCGGAGAATTCATGTTTAATGCCATTTGAAACACAGAAATCAATGAATTTAGAATTAATGAATTCACCACCTCTATCACTCCTCACTCGAGTAATCCTTTCATTCTTTTCTATCATAATACGATTGCAGATTTCGAGAAAAGAATCAAAGGTATCAGCTTTTTCCTTTAGAAAGGCTACCCAAGTATATCTAGAAAAGTCATCAACCAACAAAAAAATATACCATTTACCTCCAAGAGATGGTTGACGAGTTGGCCCCATTAAGTCCATATGCAAAAGTTCCAAAGGCCGTTTTGTACCTATGTGGTTCAAATTCTTGTGTGCAGTCCTAGACTGTTTTCCCTTTTGGCAACCGCCACACACAAGGTTTTGTTCAAAAGAAAGTTTCGGAACCCCCTTGACCACATCTTTATTTGAAATTCTAGAAAGTTCCTTAAAGTTTATGTGACCTAGCCTTTCATGCCAAAGTGTTTCATTTTTCAAAGATGCTAGGTTACATTTTTCAGAAATTTTAGAAGGAACTACATAACAATTGTTTTCTGATCTAACCCCCTTTAAAAAGAAAGCATGGTTCAAGTCAGTTACAGTGCATTTATCAGATGAAAAATTAACTGAATAACCACTATCACACAGTTGACTTATGCTTATGAGGTTAGTCTTAAGGCCATGAACAAATAATACATTATCTAGAACCGGGCCATCTGGAATAGCTACCGTTCCCTTTCCAACAATTTTGGAAGACCGACCATCTCCGAAAACAACAAGTCCTCCGGAGTTTTTCTCAAAAGTTTGAAAACAGTTTTTATCGCCGGTCATATGTCGGGAACACCCGCTATCCAAATACCAAGACGAACTATCATATGCATGTAAGGAAACAGTGGTAGCAAGACAGGGAAAGATCTCACCTTTGCGCACCCAAACCTTTTTGGTATGCGACTGTAGTGCTCGTGGAGTTGATTTCCTAGGTGAGGGCGTCTTGCTTGAAGAATTGCTGCTCCTTGAAGATGTCGTCTTGAGCGATGTACTACCAAGGCTCTTTTCCGTCAATTTGGTTGGAGTGGTTTTCCGAGGAATAGCCCTTTTGGTAGTTGCTGCAAGATGTTCTTGAGGTGTGCATTTGGCTCCAGTCTTGCAGTTTCTTCTGATGTGCCCTGAAATGCCACAACGAAAACATACCTTGGTTCTTGTCGATTCCGAAGATGATGTAGTAGGTTCGTTGTCGTTGCTTGGCGTGAACACCGGTGTCGGAGGAGGAGATACCGACTGAGGCACAAATACCGTACCACTCGAACTTGGAATGTCTCCAGTTTGAGTGTATCCGAGGCCGAACTTGTTTCTTTGACCGAGACCAAGGAGTCTGTCCAACTTACTCCTTCCAGAAGTAAATCTCTGTAAGTCATCCTTTAGTTGGCGTATGGTCTCTGTCATTTCAATTTTTCCTGTCGGGCCTCGCCGTAGAGCTTCAAGAAGTAATTCGCTTTGTTCACCATGTCTACATAACTCTTCTCGAAATGCTCATTGGACTCTTGAAGGGAAACATTTGTCTTAACCAGATTGTCCCTTTCCACTTCAAGATCGGTTGAGATAGAGGTTACTCTTTTTACTTCATCTTCAAGATCCAGTAATCTCTCTTTCAACCCCTTGTTTTGTTTAGCCAGTTTCTTTGAATCCCTCAAAAGTTGATGGTAGGCTAAAACAAAATCTTCACCTTCCGAATTATCTGATTCATCGTCCGTTGCAATCTTTTCCACAGTGGAGTTGGACAGTGAGTCGGATGTACTTGCCATTAAGCACATGAAGGATGAAGGTTTGGTGGACGCGTGGAAAGCTGTCGCGTTGTCTTCTTCATCACTTGACGATGACTCATTTGACGTGGAGTTGTCATCCCAAGTGACTGCTTGCATCGCTTTCTTCTTAGCCGGATTCTTGTTGGGACATTCCGTTGCTATGTGGCCGTAGCCTCGACATTTGAAACACTGAACTTGTCCCTCAGAACTTTTCTTATCCTTTGAGAAGTTCTCTTGGCTTCTTGACTTGTAGCTTGAGAATCCCTTGCCTTTCTTCGACTTTCCGAAGGATGGAGTTTTGCTTGAATTTCCCCTTCGAAAGTTGCGGCGAAACTTCCTTGTCAAGAGAGCGAGCTGCTTCTCAAAGTCCTCCATAGAAATGTTCTCGTCGTCGTCCGAGGAGGATGAATCCGCGTCTTCTTCTTTAGTTGATTTCAATGCGTAACCTGAAGACTTAGAAGAGGATGCCTTTCCAGAAGAATAGTTAGTAGGAAAAGTCATTTCATAAGTTTGTAAAGCACCTACTAATTCTTCTACACGCATTTCGTCCGGGTGTTTAATTGTTTCAATGGCTGCAACCTTCGGGCGAAATCGTTCAGGAAGAGTTCTTAGAATTTTTCTTACAACTTTAAATTCTGGAATCTTCTCTCCCAAGTTAGCACATGAGTTCACGATGTCTTGCAATCGTGTGTAATAGTCAGTGAAGGATTCATTCTCTGCCATAGAGATAGAGTCAAACTTGCTCGTAAGCATTTGCAGTTTCTGAATCTTCACTAGGTTAGTTCCCTCATGCGTAACTTGAAGAACATCCCAGATTTCTTTCGCAGTCTCACATGCCGAGACGCGAGAGAACTCAGTTTGTGACAAAGCATTAAATAGAGCATTAATCCCTTTGCCATTGTAAGAAGATAAGTCTATCTCTTCCTTGGTCCATTTCGACCTAGGTTTTAAGGTGCGAACATCATCTAAAATTTCAGTTGGATTAGACCATCCTAATTCAATTGATTGCCACACCCTTTCGTCGATGGAAATTAAGAAAGCTTTCATCCGTACTTTCCAGTACGCATAATTAGTTCCATCAAAGAAAGGGGGTCGATTGATGTTTCCACCTTCAACCATTGTTTACAACCCTATTCCCGCTCTGATACCACTTGTTGGGTTTAGGTTAATAAGGATCTAATAGGGGAAAAAACACCTAGAGGGGGGTGAATAGGTGTAAACAATAAACACTCAAAAATCATTGTGCGATAAAACCCAATGCGGAAAAATAAAAGAACACACAAGATTTTTACGTGGAAAACTCCAAACCGGAGTAAAAAACCACGGGACCGATAACACGGCGAAATCCACTAGAGTTAACACACGTACAAGGTGATATAACGTACTCACAGACGACTCAACCTTTTACCATACGCCCCTAGTCGATCTTCTCCGCTCGCTCCACAACGCTTCTCGAATCCACGATTTGCGCCGCCAACGCTGAATCCACAGCGTCCAACGTCGAGTCCACGACGTCCGACCGAATCCACGGTCTTCACCCAATGGTACGCTTCGAATCCACGAACGCACCTCGCTCCGAATCCACGAGAGCGATAACACCTTGAATCCACAAGGCCACGCGAGTCCACGCGCCGATTTTGGGGTAAATCGTTGTTTGTTTGGGTGGTGATGATCCGCCGAATACTTAGATCAAGAGTAGATCGGAAATACCATCTAAGTATTCATTAGTTTGATTCAACTCAAGATATGAGTATGAAAACCTAGAATCAAACTAATCAATATAGATGAAGAACCATTAAATAGATCTAATGATTTCCGTTCTTCTCTATATGTGGATCTAAGGCCGTATAAAATGATATTTGAAAATGACGGCTCTTTTTCCGATGTGTGGATTGCCCTAGAAATGAAAAGGAAGGGCTATTTATAGGTTAGAAACCCTAGGAAGAATATTCGGATCAAAAACAAACTTTTCTGGAAAGTTTTACGGACGGCGATCCGGACTGCGCAAGTCACGATCCGGATCGCTTACGCGTAGAGAGCAATTTCCAGAAAACCGCCTGTTCGGGATCCGGATCATAATCTACGATCCGGATCGTTCATACAGTTTTACCAGAACAATGTGTTCGGGATCCGGATTGAGATTCCACGATCCGGATCGTTCAAGCCAACAGGTAAAACTCATGTTCGGGATCCGGATCATCAAATGCCATGATCCGGATTGAACTAGTGTATGAACGAGCACCCTTCGGGATCCGGATCGAAACGACATGATCCGGATCCTGAACATGTCCCATGTCCAGTTTTTGATGAATATGCAGTTAAAACCTCTTCCAGGTGTTTCTACACTATAAGAAGTATTCGGATCATCAAAATTATTTAGTTAAACGTACCTGATCCTTTTGAATTCTTCTTTCTTGAGATTGAGGTAGTTGATCAGAGTTTCTTCATCTTCAATCTTCAAGACTTGAACTATTCACGAAATGCGCCAACTCAAATTCCGTAACAACCACCGTGTATCAACGGTGTGGCATCACTCAAGCATCAAGGCCTCAGATCCTCACAGTCCTATACCCTCGAAAACTCTGGAGCTGAGGAAGGGCCAAAAGATCAATAGGCAAAAACCAGGGCCCCAACTGCATAGGGCAGGACCAACAACACTCATCTATGTGCAACACGTGATCAGGTATCTGAACCTCACGAGCACAAGCTAAGGGTCCTATCTCCAGCCCATACAACAATGCAAATGCCCTAGCACTCTCACAGCTATGTCGGAGAACCCTCAACGACTCAACTCACAACAACACCCCACTCAAAGGCGAGAAGAACCGACTGACGCGGCAAAGATCCGAAAATCCCGATAGACCGGTGCCTAGAACCCCAATCAAACAAGAACAGACTGTAGGCTCAGTCTATCGAAGTTTTCGCTCCTTTACCGTTCAGGAATTCGGTCCCTCTCGTTTACAGTGGGAATCTATCTCAACACGCAACTCACGGCTGGAGACGCTCCACAGCCGGATCCGCGAAGGGTCCGAAAACCCCGGGAGACCAAAACCTGTGTCCCCACGCAAGAAGACACAGCCCTTAGAACCCAGATCACTCGAATCATCTCGGGTGAATAAGTTTATAAGAAACAGTGACGTTTATTACAGAAGACCATTTGTTCTGAGAGAAAATCCATCTTTTCAATGATTTTTAGTCTTTTTGGAAAACAATTGCAAACAAGTTTTATGTCCAGACCTCGAAGAGCTACTGCCCTCGTCCTATCAAACAAGAACAGACTCAGGCAACCCTGCGGGGCTTGGAAGAAAGCATTGGCTGACTAAAATCATGTGTTCGTCCAAAAAGGTTTTGGGTTCAAGGTCCTGCTAACACGCGTACACCACGATCACAACATGGTGGTAACGAGAAGGACAACGAAACTAAAAACCCGCTAAGCATGCTCAATCGCTGCATCTAACATCGGCGCTAGCCGAGAATGCACCAAGTGATAAATATTCCACTGCAGTCCTTTCTCAACTAGCTCAACCCCCTGGGCCTCATCCAGGCGACATGGGGTACACTGCTCAACAATCGCAAACTCGCGATCATACTCCAGAAGAGGTCGACTCCCCTGCTGCAGGAGTCTAAGATCCCCATCTAGTTTCTGCTTACACTGTCAGGAAAGAAGGCCCTGAGCAGCAAAGCACGAAACTGGTTCCAAGTCAACAACTGCGCTCCTGGTAGTCCAACAGGACGAACTCGACGCCACCAAACCTCGGCGTCCCGTCAGACCATCTTAGTCTCACTAAAGCAACCGCCTGGTAACTCGGCCAGGGCAAGTGCCCACCTGGTAACTCGGCCAGGGCATGTGCCCACCTGATAACTCGGCCAGGGGCAACAACCTCCTGGTAACTCAGCCAGGGAAAAACGCTCTCCTGGTATCTCAGCCAGGGAAATCGCCCTCCTGGTAACTCAACCAGGGAAAAATGTCCTCCTGGTAACTCAGCCAGGGAAAATGGCCCTCCTGGTCACTCAGCCAGGGAAAATACCCTCCTGGTAACTCAGCCAGGAAAAATGGCCCTCCTGGTCACTCAGCCAGGGAAAATGCCCTCCCGGTAACTCAGCCAGGGAAAAATGTCCTCCTGGTAACTCAGCCAGGAAAAATGCCCTCCTGGTAACTCAGCCAGGGAAAAAATGTCCACCTGGTAACTCAGCCAGGGAAAATGTCCTCCTGGTAACTCAGCGAGGAAAAATATCCTCCTGGTAACTCAGCCAGGAAAAATGTCCTCCTGGTAACTCAGCCAGGAAAATGTCCTCCTGGTAACTCAGCCAGGGAAAATGTCCTCCTGGTAACTCAGCCAGGAAAAATGTCCTCCTGGTAACTCAGCCAGGAAAATGTCCTCCTGGTAACTCAGCCAGGGAAAATGTCCTCCTGGTAACTCAGCCAGGAAAAATGGCCCTCCTGGTCACTCAGCCAGGGAAAATGCCCTCCTGGTAACTCAGCAAGGGAAAAATGTCCTCCTGGTAACTCAGCCAGGGAAAATGCCCTCCTGGTAACTCAGCCAGGGAAAAATATCCTCCTGGTAACTCATCCAGGGAAAATGCCCTCCTGGTAACTCAGCCAGGGAAAAATGTCCATACCACTGGGATCGCCGTCACTCCAAACGGCTCCCACAACAACACCCCACTCATAGGCGAGAAGAACCGACGGACAGGGCAAAGATCCAAAAATCCCGATAGACCAGTGTCTAGAACCCCAATCAAACAAGAACAGACTCTAGGCTCAGCCTATCGAAGTCCTCGATCCTTTACCGTTCAGGGATTTGGCCCTTCTCGGTTAAAGTGGGAAATTATCTCAACACACAAACTCCTGGGTCTCGCTCTGCTCTGACAGCTTTGCCTCCCGCTGCTCGAGTACTCATCAGATGCGGGGTGTGTCCTCTTCACAACACGACGTCTCAGGGGCATCGCAATCCGCTGCACAATAACAAACGTCAGGACACAACAGCCATACGACCCAATCCAGCGAAAGTCTAAGACATGTCATCCATTCCATAGCATTATGTTGTCGGCAGCCAACATAGTCGCTTAGGAAGGTAAACATGTCAATCTCTCATCCCGTCTCTTGGGAGAGGTAAAAACTCAATCAGGACTCTCGCTAAAGTCACGACTCTCACGTAGTCGTCCTAATATCCAACCACAAGCCTAGGGTTTCTAAGTCCACCACGACCTACAACCTAGGCTCTGATACCACTCTAATCTGTCACGCCCCGGGGTCGAAACTGCGACCCGGGCTCGCCAACAGATCCGCCATCTGTACGGAAACTGCCGTACAGACGAAGCGTCTAACCTGCAGAAAGAATCAACTACAGTATACAGATATCAGAGCGGAAAGTAAACTACTAAAAACTGAAAACCAAACACCGTACAATTGAAAATAATACTATATCCATCTCCCAAATACGATCGTATACAAAGTCCTCTGATACAAAACTCAAAAGGGAGATATCTCCAATAAATACATCAGTGTACAGACTCTCGATACAAGAATATCCTCACTACAACAGTCTCTCAAACTGTAAAAGTAAAATACAACTCTATACCTCACAACAAGGTTCTCTCAACAGAGGTAAAAGTAGTAAACTAGTCTACTGAAGCTCTCCGCTGAAGGGGGTACCGCTACACTCCAACGACGGGTAGGGGAACTAGCTCGCGACTCCCTCGCCTCGGTCACAAGGATCAGCAACAGGAGCACAGGAACAGAAGAAGAAGTCCCTGGGGAAAAGACACCACGACGGGTGTGAGAACTACTTCCCACAGTAGTTCTCAGTGGGTGCCGTCAACAAGCCCAACGGTCTGCCCACTAAGTCTACTAGAGGCAAAAGATAATAATGCAATGAAATATGAACAAGAAAAGCTGGAACTACTCTACAGCTACCATGCCTCTATCTAGATACTCAAAAAGTGGAACAGAGGAAAGTAAATGAAACCACTCGCACCCAAGGTGCTCAATCGACCCAATCGAACTGACTGCCTCAAAGGTCCAGTCAAGCCTGCGCCTGTCGACTAGGAACGCTCCTGCCCACTACCACACATCCACATGAGGACGGGATTTACGTGGGGCGTCCTGTCCGACTAACTCATCCCTCGCGCAAAACTGCCTCAACAGGCCAACCATCGTATCCACAGCGGCATCTCAGGGGCGCGACTCCAACTGAGGAAAACGGCGCGGCATAGAGTAATCAAACATTGGCATATGCAGGCTATAGTCAAAACCACGCTCACTCTCAGAACGGTAGGACTCAAGATCCCCAAATATCTCGCATAACAGTCGGAGCACTCTCGACGACTCAGCTGATCGGCTAACACGAAACACGAGACACTAGCCTCTCCAACAGCTCGCAGCACAAGCACACTGGCTGGAGGTACTCCACAGCCAGGAACGACCCACAACTCAGGTTAACAAAACAGGTCGGACAACACTCAACGACCTGGGACCACCGTCAACCCCAACGGTTCCCAACAACACCGACCGGAAGATACTCGACGGCCCGGGACTGCCGTCTGCGCAACGGCTCCCTCCACGACGGCACAACAGGGAAACAAGACCTCCCGGGACTACCGTTTACCCAAACGGCTCCCGGCACAGATAAGCAACCCAGTACAACTACCAGACTCCACTCTGCTCCCAAGCAAGAGTGCAAAAGCATCCCACACTAAAAGCAAGTCCCGACCTCTCGGCCCACTACCCGGGCGAGAAAACACTATGTCCAGGGATGAAAGAACAGTGTGGATGTCTAAGCATAAATAACCCTAGCCCAAGTGAGGGTTTTCTACTGGTCTGGTTACACATGCAACATATGACGGGGGTGCTAGGTCAAGTTCCAAGATAACTAAATTAACAGATAATAAAAGGAATAACAATTCCTACAATCTAGCTGTCACGCCCCCGGGGGTTTTTGAGTCATTTGAAGCGGAAAACGTGACTATTTTTTTTTTGAAATAAGGTAACATAAACCTCAACCCCGGTGCGTGCCAGACCGCCACATACACAAATTCACTCTGTCCACGGACAGAGTCTCCTTTGTATATGCACGGCGTCTCATTTACAGCATATTGTTCAATCACATAATACATGCATCATTCACCAACCAACAACCATACCGTAGACATTCACCATCAATTAAAGCAAGTTTATAAAGCGGCATCAACGTTCGGAAAGGATAAAACCAGAGTTGTAAACCGTGCCCACTCGGCACCTCGTTTGAGAAAACGTTTTCGCAATCTAATGTTTATTCTTGAAACCATGCCGCGAGTGAAAACATAAGGGAATACACCACATCCACAGTGCTAACTAATACTTGTCCACAAATGAAGTATCCACAAGCAAAACTAAAAATAGCATAAGGAGGAAATGAGTCATAAATACGATAACCAAGAGTCCGACTACGATCCTCACGACGCAGTCCCACCGCCATCCCGGCTAACGCACCTAGGAATACCTGTCACGGAGTGGGTAAAGTCAGTGACAAACAAAGTAGATGTGTAACAATATCAAGAGGGGAAAATCATACGAATACACCGAATACACCGTAACCTTTCGTTAGACACCTGTACGTTAATTTAACCTGGGCACCAATCCCAGATTACCTGTCGGGGAGACGGAAGTCTCCCCTCGTGCGCAAACACCTTTTGATGCTCTTACCTCTTTCGCGGTGCTGGTGCGACACCACAGCTGGCGCGAAGAGGTCCCCGCTTGCACCGTTACCTTTGCGGGGCACACGGGTCATAAAGACCACTCTTCCGGAAAAGTACACCCATGCGGAGGCCAATCCGCCTGTGTACGTGCAGCATCCGAAACCGGATTGCCAAGATTGGCGTGTAATGGGCACCGCGACCGCAGCCGCACAATTATTAGATAAATAACATTTATCGAAAGGTTAAACTATCCATCTACTTTGTTAGGTAAATTAAAGAGTACTTTTAATGACGATAGATGCACTTACAGCACCGGTTGCACTCATCGCAACCGTACCCACCTTGTTGGAGAGAAATCGGAACACCTATATCCTTCGCGCTCTCCCGCTGTGCACCCGGACCTAAGAAAAGTCCGCACAGATAAACTATGGTCAAAACACACACTAACACCTCGAAACGGAAGAACCCCCACCTTACAATTCGACGGAAAAATGCCCGGCACCGTCCGGTAGTCAAACCGGACTACATCCCGCACCGCCGTCGCCGCCCGTCGGAGCCCCGCGCGGCTCGAACCCGCGCGGCGGGCTCCGCGGGCGGCGCCCGAGCGGCGCCCGCGCGGCGCCCGCGCGGGCGGAGCCCCGCGCGGCGCCCGCGCGGGTGCGAGCCCGCGCGGTGCCCGCGCGGGCGGGGCCCCGCGCGGCGCACCGCGCGGTGCCCGCGCGGCGCACCGCGCGGTGCCCGCGCGGTGTCCGCGCGGGCGGGGGCCCCATGCAGGTTTGCCCGCGCGGCGCTCGCGCGGTCCCGTCGCGCCTTCGCCGTTCGCGTCCTCCTCCGCCTTCGCCGTCCGGGTCTTTTCCGCCTTTGCCGTCCGCGTCGCGGCGACGAGGACGGCGTTGGTGACGGGGACGACGGAGGAGTCCAAAATTACCAACAAAAATAGACAGAAAAAATTCCAAATAATTTCTAAAAATTATTTGCTTACCGAAGACTGTCGGGAAGATCGCCCGGTCTCACTTTTTGCCTTCCGATCGATGTCCGGAGCGATCGGGTTCCTTTCCCTTCTCCGGTTAGGGTTCCGTTCTTCTCTTTCTCACCGGTTGGGGTTATCGGCACGCACGAGGGGTTCTAAATTGGGGTTTGAGGAGGCGGTATTAAAAATAGGGTTTCCTCGGTAAACGGGGGAATAAATAGACCCCCACCCTATTTACTTATCCTTTCATCCACTTCCCGCATACGCACCGTCAAAATCCCTTTCGGATGTTTGACTTCAATTAATTAATTTTCCCAACTAATTAATCCTTACCGTCCTCAATTAATTAATTTTTCCAATTAATTAATCCTTACCGTCGGTCCTAATATCCGATTTCTTTATCTTACGTGCGTAGGTAAACCCGATTTTTTTCCCGTTTCTATCTCTCACCTAAATATCCGACTGAGGGATATTTAATCACCTTTAAATCTGACCACCGGTTATTTAATCACCTTTAAATCCTGACCACCGATTATTTAACCACCTTTATTAAATAATCATGGAGGAAAATAAATTCCCTATTAAAATATCCGGATCTTATCTCTTATCCAAACCACGAGATAAAATCCCACCATTTAAATCCTTAAATTAATTCGTACGTAGGAGGATTTAAATTTCCGTCACCGGGTAATTAATTAATTAATTAATTAATTATCCTCACGAGTTAACCCACCTTATCCCTAGGGTGCAAGATATTTTGCACGGTTACCGATGCGTGACTAATTACCGCATCGCTAAGGATCCCGTTCCGGGAGATCCCGATATCGGATTTCGAATCCGATCGCACCGTCGGTCATCGTTTTTCGCGCTCTATCGCAGAAAAATATACACACCTCGTCCCGGCCGACTTAAGAAAATTAAATAAATTTTATTTCGCTTAAGGCCTAAGCGATTACATGTGAGTTCGAAAATACCCCAAAGGGTCGGGTCACTACACCACTCACACTTTATAAAAAGTTTCGTCCCGAAACTTAAACTCAAACCTCACTTAAACAACTCGGGAAAACATTCCCTCATCTTTGATTCCAGTTCCCACGTCGCCTCGCGCTCTTCGTGGTTGCTCCACTGGACTTTCACATAGGGGATCGTTCGGTTGCGTAGCTTCTTGTCCTCTCTTGCCAAAATCCGCACCGGCGTCTCCTCGACGCTCAAGTCCTCTCGTAGCTCAATGGTGGAGGCATCCAAGGCATGAGAGGGGTCTGCCAGGTACTTCCGGAGCATCGAAACGTGGAACACGTTGTGGACTCGTTCGAGGTTCGGGGGCAGGGCCAACCGGTACGCCACCGGTCCCACGCGCTCCAGAATCTCGAACGGTCCCACGTATCTGGGGCTCAACTTCCCCTTTATGCCGAAACGTCGGTTCCCTTTGGAGGGTGAAACCCGGAGCAGAACGTGCTCGCCCACCATGAACTCTAAGTCTCGGCGTCTGTTATCTGCATAGCTTTTCTGTCTGCTTTGGGCGGTCAGCAGCCTTTGTTTAATCAAACGCACCTTTGCTTCGGTCTCCTCCACCAGATCTGGGCCCAGAAACTTTCGCTCACCTAAGTCATCCCAGCATATCGGAGACCGACAACGGCGCCCGTACAGGGCCTCGTACGGCGCCATCTGAATACTGGCCTGATAACTGTTATTGTAGGCAAATTCCACCAGGGGCAGACACCGTGCCCACCCTTCGCCCAAGTCCAGAACGCACGCTCGAAGCATGTCTTCCACGATCTGTATCACCCGCTCCGATTGCCCATCGGTTTGCGGATGAAAGGCTGTGCTGAAGTGCAACTTGGTCCCCATCGCTTGTTGCAAACTTCGCCAAAAGTTCGACACAAAACGTGTGTCTCTGTCCGACGTGATGGATGTTGGTACACCGTGCAACCTTACTATCTCATCGAGGTACGTTTGCGCCAGTCGTTCCCGGGTCCACGTCGTGTGTATGGGCAAAAAGTGGGCCGATTTCGTCAAACGGTCCACGATCACCCATATCGCATCGTGTCCCTGTGGCGATCTCGGGAAACCGGTCACAAAATCCATGGTAATCATGTCCCATTTCCACTCGGGCACCGGTAAAGGTTGCAATTTTCCCGCCGGCCGTTGATGTTCGGCCTTCACCCGTTGGCACACCAGGCAGTGCGCCACAAATCGGGTCACGTCTCCCTTCATTTTCGGCCACCAGAAGGTTTGCTTGACGTCCTTGTACATCTTGGTTCCCCCGGGATGCGCCGCATACGGGGCGGTATGCGCCTCCCGTAGGATCTCCTCCTTGAGTTCCGGTAGGTCCGGCACGCAAATTCGTCCGCGAAATCGTATCGTGCCGTCGGAGTCCACCATGAAATCGCTCTCCTTGTCGGCGGTTATTCTACTCCGCACCAGCTGGAGTTGGTCATCAGTTGATTGCCCTTCGAGAATCCTGTCCAGCAGAGTAGGTCTGACCACCAGCGTCAGAAGTTGGGCGACTGTCCCTGCAGGTACCACCTCTAGTCTCAATCGCGAGAACTCCGCAATTAGGCTATCCTGCTGTGTAATCGCGCTTACATCGGCTTCCGCGGCCTGTCCTTTGCGACTCAAGGCGTCGGCCACCACGTTGGCCTTCCCCGGGTGGTAGTGGATCGTCAGGTCGTAATCCTTTAATAGCTCAAGCCACCGCCTTTGTCGCAGATTTAGCTCCCTTTGGGTGAAAAGGTACTTGAGGCTCTTATGATCTGAGTACACATTACAGTGTGCCCCGTACAGGTAGTGCCTCCAAAGCTTGAGCACAAACACCACCGCTGCGAGTTCCAAATCATGCACGGGGTAATTCCGCTCGTACTCCTTGAGCTGCCTTGATGCATAGGCGATCACCTTTCCCCGTTGCATGAGTACTCCACCCAATCCATTCCGCGATGCGTCGCAATATACCTCATAATCCTCCCCAGGCTCTGGCAGGGCGAGGATCGGAGCTCGCGTCAACCTGTCCTTGAGCTCCTCGAAGCTTCCTTGACACTTGTCCGTCCAGACAAACTTTTCCCCCTTTTTCGTCAAACGGGTCAAGGGGGTGGCTATCTTGGAGAAGCCCTCCACGAAGCGTCGGTAATACCCGGCTAATCCTAGGAAGCTTCGAATTTCCGTCACCGTGGTCGGTCGGGGCCAGTCCGTTACCGAATCTATCTTCTTCGGATCCACCGCGACTCCGGCCGCTGAGATCACGTGCCCCAAGAACCCGACCTCTCGGAGCCAAAACTCACACTTTTTGAGTTTGGCGTAGAGTTTCTGTTCCCGAAGGGTCTGGAGGACTGTGCGCAGGTGTTCTTCATGTTCCTCGTCTGTACGGGAATAGATGAGGATATCGTCGATGAAGACCACCACGAATAAGTCCAAGAAGGGTTTGAATACCCTGTTCATCATGTCCATAAACACCGCCGGGGCATTAGTGAGCCCGAATGGCATTACCGTAAACTCGTAATGGCCATAGCGAGTACGGAAAGCCGTTTTGGGGATGTCCTCCCCCTTGACTCGGACCTGATGATAGCCCGACTGCAGGTCGATCTTTGAGAACACCGTCGCCCCCCGCAACTGGTCAAAGAGGTCGTCGATCCTTGGCAGGGGGTACTTATTCTTGATCGTAACCTTATTTATCTCCCGGTAGTCGATGCACAACCGGAGACTTCCGTCCTTCTTCCTCACAAACAGGACGGGCGCGCCCCAAGGTGACGCGCTTGGTCTGATGAAACCTTTGTCCAGAAGGTCCTCCAACTGTGCCTTGAGTTCCTTCAGTTCCGCGAAGGCCATCCTGTACGGTGCCTTCGTGATGGGCTTGGTGCCGGGGAGTAGTTCAATTGGGAAGTCAACCTCTCGTTCCGGCGGCATTCCGGGAAGCTCCGCCGGCAATACATTCGGGAATCCTCTTCCCGCGGGACCGCTAAGCCTGATCTGGGAAGCGGCCCCGAGCTGCACGACAGCCCACCACATTTTTGGTAGCAAGGCTTCGGGCGGAGCCTATTTGTTCCTTGCGCGGCCCTTAGTGGGCCCCGAAAACACCGGATTTTCTCTAGACTTCGGAACCCGCCCGCGCGCATAGGCCGGGGAAGGTTTCGCCTAACACCTAAGGATCTTAGTGAGGGGGAGAGACAGAGAGAGTCTAACGAGTGTAACTGGCTAAGGTGTAGTCGGCTCTCTATGAAAGAGAAAAAGAATAAGAAACTAAACAGTAATCACCTGTCGTCCCTAGGTCTGGGACGTCGCGTCCCCTGCTGCAGTATCCCGGGGAGTCCGCCCGCAGCCCCTGGGCCAGCGTCGCACGGCGTGCCGGGGGAGGGGTCTAACATCTGAGGAGTCTGAGGAGTCTGTGGGGTCCGAGGGCTCCTGGTTGTCGGGCGGATCCCTTGGCTGGACGGGAGCCGCAGTACTGTCTGCACCCTTTTGCGGTGGCGGCGTAGGGGCAGCGGCGGCGGGGCTCTGAGGGCAAACATCCTGAGTGTGATCCGGCAACCCGCACTGGTTGCAATAATGGTGCCCCCAAGTGCACTCCGCTACCGGGTGAGCACCCTGGCAAATCACGCACGGTCCCTGGGGTGGTCTCGCGTCCTCTGCTGGAGCCTGTCCTTCCTTCCGCGCCCCCTTCGGTGGTCCCCCTCCTCGGTCTTCTCGGGCGGGGTCCCCTTGGGGAACGGGTGTAGCAGTCCTCTCTGTCCTCCTTGTTCGCGGTGCCGGAGGCCTGGTGACCCCCGGTTTCCAAGGGCAGTCGTAGCGGTTATGGCCCGGCCTGCCACACCGGTAGCAATGATCATATCTCCACGGACACTCCGTCACCTGGTGCGTTCCTACGCATATGGGGCAAGGTCTCCCAAGCGATCTGGATCCTGCTCTCGCCATCCTTGCGAAGTCGCTCTCCGTCCTCGGGCGCTTGTGTACCGGGCCCTCCATCGGACCCGGATAGGCAACCCTCTCTCGCGCGCGCGCGCCTCGGCTAGTTCCTGCTCTGCTCGCAGGGCTAACATAACTGCCTCGTTGAAGGTGGGGAACCCGGCTGGTGGCATTCCCCGATGGACGTCGTTCCTAGCGCCCCGCTGGGTGTGGTCAGCACCCTCAAAATCTCGGATCAGTAGACCCAGTCGTTCCGTAAGGGTCAGCATTTGTCCTGCGATGTCACGCAGCTGGTTTAGGAGTAAACGGTTGGCTGCCGCTGCGGGATCCATCCTGTTCGTCACGAAACGATTAGTGCTTGGTGGCCGAACCTTGGCCGTCGGCTGCTGTAGACAAAGAAACCATGTCAATCCTATGGTCACAACCCTAGCATACCGTTTCGCGAATTCACCTATATTACGTTCCCGTTTCCCCGTACTCTCACGTACTACACCTACACCTTGGTTATCTCATTTCCAATTTGCTTGTGGCACCTTGCACTGTGGATGTAAATCACGTCTACTATGGTTGTGGTTGTATTCTCTCTGATACCATTTAATCTGTCACGCCCCCGGGGGTTTTTGAGTCATTTGAAGCGGAAAACGTGACTATTTTTTTTTTTGAAATAAGGTAACATAAACCTCAACCCCGGTGCGTGCCAGACCGCCACATACACAAATTCACTCTGTCCACGGACAGAGTCTCCTTTGTATATGCACGGCGTCTCATTTACAGCATATTGTTCAATCACATAATACATGCATCATTCACCAACCAACAACCATACCGTAGACATTCACCATCAATTAAAGCAAGTTTATAAAGCGGCATCAACGTTCGGAAAGGATAAAACCAGAGTTGTAAACCGTGCCCACTCGGCACCTCGTTTGAGAAAACGTTTTCGCAATCTAATGTTTATTCTTGAAACCATGCCGCGAATGAAAACATAAGGGAATACACCACATCCACAGTGCTAACTAATACTTGTCCACAAATAAAGTATCCACAAGCAAAACTAAAAATAGCATAAGGAGGAAATGAGTCATAAATACGATAACCAAGAGTCCGACTACGATCCTCACGACGCAGTCCCACCGCCATCCCGGCTAACGCACCTAGGAATACCTGTCACGGAGTGGGTAAAGTCAGTGACAAACAAAGTAGATGTGTAACAATATCAAGAGGGGAAAAACATACGAATACACCGAATACACCGTAACCTTTCGTTAGACACCTGTACATTAATTTAACCTGGGCACCAATCCCAGATTACCTGTCGGGGAGACGGAAGTCTCCCCTCGTGCACAAACACCTTTTGATGCTCTTACCTCTTTCGCGGTGCTGGTGCGACACCACAGCTGGCGCGAAGAGGTCCCCGCTTGCACCGTTACCTTTGCGGGGCACACGGGTCATAAAGACCACTCTTCCGGAAAAGTACACCCATGCGGAGGCCAATCCGCCTGTGTACGTGCAGCATCCGAAACCGGATTGCCAAGATTGGCGTGTAATGGGCACCGCGACCGCAGCCGCACAATTATTAGATAAATAACATTTATCGAAAGGTTAAACTATCCATCTACTTTGTTAGGTAAATTAAAGAGTACTTTTAATGACGATAGATGCACTTACAGCACCGGTTGCACTCATCGCAACCGTACCCACCTTGTTGGAGAGAAATCGGAACACCAATATCCTTCGCGCTCTCCCGCTGTGCACCCGGACCTAAGAAAAGTCCGCACAGATAAACTATGGTCAAAACACACACTAACACCTCGAAACGGAAGAACCCCCACCTTACAATTCGACGGAAAAATGCCCGGCACCGTCCGGTAGTCAAACCGGACTACATCCCGCACCGCCGTCGCCGCCCGTCGGAGCCCCGCGCGGCTCGAACCCGCGCGGCGGGCTCCGCGGGCGGCGCCCCGAGCGGCGCCCGCGCGGGCGGAGCCCCGCGCGGCGCCCGCGCGGGTGCGGGCCCGCGCGGTGCCCGCGCGGGCGGGGGCCCGCGCGGCGCCCGCGCGGGCGGAGCCCCGCGCGGCGCACCGCGCGGTGCCCGCGCGGTGTCCGCGCGGGCGGGGCCCCGCGCGGCACACCGCGCGGTGCCCGCGCGGTGCCCGCGCGGGCGCGGGCCCGCGCGGCGCCCCGCGGGCGCCCGCGCGGGCATGGCCCGCGCGGCGCCCGCGCGGGTCGCCCGCGCGGCGCCCCGAGCGGCGGGGCCGCCCCGCGCGGTGCCCGCGCGGGTTGCCCGCGCGGCGCCGCGCGCGGGTTTGCCCGTGCGGCGCCGCGCGCGGGTTTGCCCGCGCGGCACTCGCGCGGTCCCGTCGCGCCTTCGCCGTTCGCGTCCTCCTCCGCCTTCGCCGTCCGGGTCTTTTCCGCCTTTGCCGTCCGCGTCGCGGCGACGAGGACGGCGTTGGTGACGGGGACGACGGAGGAGTCCAAAATTACCAACAAAAATAGACAGAAAAAATTTCAAATAATTTCTAAAAATTATTTGCTTACCGAAGACTGTCGGGAAGATCGCCCGGTCTCACTTTTTGCCTTCCGATCGATGTCCGGAGCGATCGGGTTCCTTTCCCTTCTCCGGTTAGGGTTCCGTTCTTCTCTTTCTCACCGGTTGGGGTTATCGGCACGCACGAGGGGTTCTAAATTGGGGTTTGAGGAGGCGGTATTAAAAATAGGGTTTCCTCGGTAAACGGGGGAATAAATAGACCCCCACCCTATTTACTTATCCTTTCATCCACTTCCCGCATACGCACCGTCAAAATCCCTTTCGGATGTTTGACTTCAATTAATTAATTTTCCCAACTAATTAATCCTTACCATCCTCAATTAATTAATTTTTCCAATTAATTAATCCTTACCGTCGGTCCTAATATCCGATTTCTTTATCTTACGTGCGTAGGTAAACCCGATTTTTTTCCCGTTTCTATCTCTCACCTAAATATCCGACTGAGGGATATTTAATCACCTTTAAATCTGACCACCGGTTATTTAATCACCTTTAAATCCTGACCACCGATTATTTAACCACCTTTATTAAATAATCTTGGAGGAAAATAAATTCCCTATTAAAATATCCGGATCTTATCTCTTATCCAAACCACGAGATAAAATCCCACCATTTAAATCCTTAAATTAATTCGTACGTAGGAGGATTTAAATTTCCGTCACCGGGTAATTAATTAATTAATTAATTAATTATCCTCACGAGTTAACCCACCTTATCCCTAGGGTGCAAGATATTTTGCACGGTTACCGATGCGTGACTAATTACCGCATCGCTAAGGATCCCGTTCCGGGAGATCCCGATATCGGATTTCGAATCCGATCGCACTGTCGGTCATCGTTTTTCGCGCTCTATCGCAGAAAAATATACACACCTCATCCCGGCCGACTTAAGAAAATTAAATAAATTTTATTTCGCTTAAGGCCTAAGCGATTACATGTGAGTTCGAAAATACCCCAAAGGGTCGGGTCACTACACTAGCATGCTACACAATGAAATAAACTATCATGCATAGTCCTACATCAGTAGAAATACTGTACAGTCCATAAAACTTGGAGATAAGGCCACCCACCTCGATTTGCCACCAATTGCTCGTAGACACTTGCAATTGGCCTCCACGCGATCCGCACGCAAAACGGGGCACGCCGTCGGAGTCCGCACGCAAAACGGAGCACGCCGCCGGAGTCCGCACCAAAAACGGAGTCTGCACGTGAAACGGTGCACGGCGTCGGAGTCCGCACGCAAAACGGTGCACGGTGCCGGAATCCACACGCAAAACGGAGTCCGCACGCAAAACGGTGCACGGTGCCGGAGTCCGTACGCAAAACGGTGCACGGTGCCGGAGTCCGCACGCAAAACGGAGTCCGCACGCAAAACGGTGCACGGTGCCGGAGTTCGCATGCAAAACGGTGCACGGTGCCGGAGTCCGCACGCAAAACGGAGTCCGCACGCAAAACGGTGCACGGTGCCGGAGTCCGCACGCAAAACGGTGCACGGTGCCCAACACAGAAAAGAGCAAGAGGGTCAAATACAGTCTAAAAGAACGCTCCAAAAACTGTACAAAAATACAGAAAAACCAACGCACGGGACCTACCCGTTTGCGCCGCCGTCGCCGAAACGCTCCGCCGGGCGACCTCGCACGCAAAACGAGGTCCACGACGCGCCGCCGCACCTCACGCAACCCCCCTCCCTCACTCCCTCTCGCTCTCGGGTGCAGAAGAAAGAAAGAAAAGGGAGAAAATGGCGGTGCGGGGAGGAAGAAGAAGAAGAAAAGGAGGGAGAGAGAAGGTGGTCCACGGGGCCGGTCCACGGCCCCGGTCCACGGCAAGGGCCAACCAGGGAGCCCCAAACCGGACGGTCCACAGCCGGGCGCGTGCGCCGGGTTCACGCACGCGCCCGGGCGCCACGTGGCGCGCTGTAACGCGCCCGCCACACGGGCGCGTTACACCGCGCCACCCCAGGCGCGGGACACGCGCCCGTGACACAGGAGCGCGTGCCCCCGCGCCCGCGCGGGCGCGAGTGGGAGCCCGCCACGTGGCGGGCTCCGCGCGCTCCGCGCTGGAGCGCGGTTCCCCGCGCGCGTCAGCGCGCCTGCTGCGCCTCGGGCAGCGTGCCGCCGCGCCGCCTCGGATTCCGCGCTTCGCTTCGCCTCGAAAAACGCGCCGCTTCGCCTCGAAAAACGCGCAAATCATCCGGGCTCCAAAACCAACAAATAAATAGTCCATTCTTAGCGATTTCGCGCGCTGAATCCAAAAACGATGTCCGTTTTCCCAAATTCTCGTCCGAAAAAAACGCCGAATGCCCGCTCGATCCGATTTTCGCGCCGGGTCCATTTTTAAAGTCCGATTTGTCAAATTCCAACTCTAAAAAATCCCGAAGGCGACCGGAGAGGTAATCTTTTATCCAAACTTCGCCCGGAGTCCAATTTTGGCATCCGAACCGCGCGGAACCATTTCCAAACACCCGACGGGTCCTTCCAATTTCCCACGGGGTCTCCTTTTAAGCCCGAAGTCCACCACGTGTGTCCAAAGTGCGCGCAAACACCACCGACACATCCCGCAGGCCTCCAGTGATGCAACTAAATCCCAGATTGCATCACAAATTCATTTCTTGGGCCCGACACGCGCACAAACACTCCCAACGGCCACTAAAAGCTGCCCAACAACCAGCAACTCCTACGCCGGGGATTCCGGGACCTCACATATAGCGCTTCAGCCGAATTGGCTTCTTCGCTTGAGGCTCAAATGTGACCTCGCCTGCTGAGTCCTTCGGCATTTGTTGTTACGCTCGGGACTGCCGGCTTGTCTTTCCGAGGCCTTAACATGGCCTTGCTTGTCGGCTCCCCTCTCTGGTGCCACTTAACCTAAGCTGGGGAACCGATGCCTGTAGTTACTTGGCTGGCTCTACTTGTGGCTCTTCCTCGACTGCCAGGGCAGGGGGAGTGTGGTGTCTCGATTTTTCATGTGACTTGACCGTGGGGTTCGCGGTGAGAAAACACCTATTTTTGGTGCATCGAGTGCGTTGCGCATCAAACGGACGCCAAAAACGGATTTAGCACACGAAAACAGTGAAAATAGCTATTTTTGGGCGAAATTGGGCTACCTGGCTAAATGTGGAAGCGGGTCAGCTCACGGCCCATGCGCGTGCACCAGGAGCAGCGGGTTTCCGCGACGCCACGCACCGGTAGGGGACGGGGTGACAACGGGACACGTGGTGCGCTCGCGTTGGGCAGCGCACGCACCGGAGGGCAGGCGGCACGTGAGTTCCCCGCACGGGACACGCATCGCCGTGCCCCTAGTTGGCGCTCACCAACCCCCCGCCGCGACGTGGCAGCATCCGCGCCATCCACCCAATTTGTGGGAGCAGCCGTATTGCTGCCACGTGTCCAGGCCGAAAGGCGGGTCGCGCCGAGGCTGTCTCGGCCCGTTACTGTAGCAACCTGAGAGTATTATTTTTCTTCTTCTTCTTCTTCTTCTTCTTCTTCTTCTTCTTCTTGGTGTTTTTATAGTGTTCTTCTCCCTCTTTTCTCTCTTTTGGAACACTTGTTTTTTGGAGAGTTGGCCACAGAGCATTCCACCTTATTCCTCTTTATCTTCATCACCAAAATAAGGATCCAAGGAGGCTTCTTGATCATCATCTTTCTTAAGTTTGGAGCATCACCATTGTTGTAGATTTTCGGCCAACTCCATTGCGTTTCGGTGCAGAAGCTCTATAGAGCTCATTTATTAAAGTTGTGAGCTGATTTTCAGTGTGGCATCTTCACGAGAGGTAGGCCTACAACTTTGGTATTTACTATTTCACCTAGATCTGGAGTTTTTATGGATTTTATTTACCATCTTTGGAGCACTCGTGCACATATTGGACTTTTTGATAGTTCATAATATTTATGAAATTTCTCTTTCATTTGTGCATGGATTTTGGAGTTATTTGGCTTGTTTTGTATCTACTCTCGACGAGGAATCCATTGACACCTTGCTCGCTAAATTTGGAGCTCATTTGCCCAGGTAACTTTAATGATCTTCGTGACCCTGTGACAGGGGATGACTGCAGTTTTGTTTTGGATTTTGAGTTGAGCATTGAACCTTTGAATGCATATATCTATAGGAATATTTGATCTTTTTCGGGATTTCAAAGTTGGCGCATCTTTTTAAGTTTATGGTAAGCAAATTCTCTTTTGTAATCTGTGGAAAATTCCTTATGGATTAGTCTCTATAAATCTTGGAAGTTCATGCTGAAATTTTGGGCAAATTTCTGGACAACATGTTATTGATTGATTATCTTGCCTATTAAGGGAAATTAAAGATAGATTTTTGAAGACTTGGAGATGTTCATATGATTGAGGATGTGAGGACCCGAATCCCCACTTAAGAGTTTATTGATGGATTAGTGGCTTCTGGGAGTGTGTGTGCACGTGTCGGGCTCAAGAATTGGATTTCTGGAGTAATTGGAGCAAGATTGCTTAACAGGAGGCCATTTTGGGTGATTGGGGTTTTTGCACGCTTATTGGAACCAAGGAATTGACCCGGTAAGAAAAATAGATCAAGTTTACTTTTTCGAGAATTTTTGGGAAATTTTAGAAGTGGAATTTGGCCAAACGGACTTCGGATTTGGATTCAGCGCGCGAAAACGGTCAAGATGGACTATTTACTTGTATTTTTCGGAGCCCGGACGCGAAAACACGGATTTCGAGGCAGCTAGTACTGTTCCGGCGGCCAGAGAGGCGCCAACGGCGGCAGCTGGCGGCGGAGCGCGGTGGCTGGCGGCGGCGGAGGCGCGCAGTCCACCGCGGAGGCGTGCACCCGGGCGCTGGCCACGTGGCGGCTCCCGATTGGCTGGCGCAGTGGGCGCGGTCCACGGGAATGGCGTGGGTGCACGGTGGACCGGGGGTGGACACGTGGCAGATCGTGGTTGGTGCGGTGTTGTGCGCACGGTCCACGGGACGGGGTTTGGTGGCCTTGGGCTGCGTGCCCGACAGGCGCGCGTGGGCGCGCGTGGGCGCGATGTGGGCGCGCTGACCCGCGGCTCCCGCACGTGGGCGCCACGTGTCAGCACCCGCTTCGGCCGCGTGGCGCAGCGCCGTTGGCCCAAACAGCTATTTGCTGTTTTGGTGGACGCGTGGCGGCCTAGGGATTTTTCAGGCGTGAACAGTAACGGGCCAGGCCCGTTACTGTAGCAGCCCGGAAGTTTCGGGCGCCCGATTTTGGGCCAAAAGTCCAAAATGTGGATTTTTTCGGGCTGGGCCTATAAATAGGCTGCTTGCTGGGGCTTTTTGCCCCCTTTCCCGAGCTCCCCTTGTCACGTCCCGGGGTCGAAACTGCGACCCGGCTCGCTAACAGATCCGCCATCTGCACGGAAACTGCCGTACAGACGAAGCGTCTAACCTGCAAAAAGAATCAACTACAGCTAAACAGATATCAGAGCTGAAAGTGAACTACTGTAAAACTAACATCAATCACTGTACAACTAGAAATAAAGATACAATGTCCACCTCCCAAATATCATCATATACAAGTCCTCTAATATATAAAATCCAAAAGGGAGATGTCTCCAATAAATACCTCAGTGTACCAGCTCTCAATACACAAATATCCTCACTACATCAGTCTCTCAGAATAAGGAAGAGTACAACTCGATCCTCGCTACAAGATCACTCAACAAGGACTCTCAAATGTGAGGGGTACAGCTACTCTCAGGACAACATCTGGTAGGGATCTAACTCGCGACTCCCTTACCTCAATCAGCCGGATCAGCAACCGGTGCAGCAAGAACAGAAGTAGAGGTCCCTGGGGAAAAACACCACGACGGGTGTGAGAACTACGTCCCAAAGTAGTTCTCAGTGGGTGCCGCCAACAAGCCCGACGGTCTGCCCACTAAGTCCACTAGAGGCATAAAGTACCAGATGCAATACTGGAGAGAAAAGCTGGTAAAATAACTCTACAGCTACTATGCCTCTAACTAGATGCTCAAGGGTGAAACAGAAAGAAAACTGGTACCACTACTAACTCTCGACTCATGTCACCCAATCTACACTGACTGCCACATCGGGTCCAGTCAAACCTGCGCCTACCTACTGCCGTTACATCCACGGAGGACCGGACTTACGTAGGACGTCCGTGACTGCTAGCCAGCCAGCCAGAGGGACTGCATCGACAAGTCGCAATAGCAAGTAAACCGCCTAGCTCCGGAGTGGCACTCGAGGGGCGCGACCCCACCGAAAAAAGTATCTGCGCATCTCTGTCGAGCTCAATGTGGCCCATGCAGGCTATAATCCAAATCCACGATCAACAAGATCGACTGTACTCAAAAGAACCCTGTCTCACTCACAGGCTGGAAAACTACACAGCCGAGACCCCCTGTCACTCAGACAGTAATCCAAAAGACACGATCAACAAGATCGACTAAAACCAGAAGAACACTGTCTCACTCACAGGCTGGAAAACTACACAGCCGAGACCCACTGTCACTCAGACAACTCCCAAAGACACTCTGATTAATAAACTGACTATCAGACTCCACTCGGTCCCCAGACACGAGTGTAAATGCACCCCACAAATACCCCGACCCCTCGGCCACTATCTGGGCGAGGCAGAATCTAAGTCCAGAATGAAATAATAATGATAGTGTGAGAGTGTCTATAGCAATAAAATAACCTAGCCCAGGTTGGAGTTTTCTACTAGACTGGTTGAACATGCAGCATATGACAGGGGTGCTAGGTCAAGTCCAAAGATAGCAATAAATAAGGATGTGGTGGGGAAATAATAAGAACACATGATCAGCTGTAAACACAAAATCCTCACATCATGCTCTCTAACATGCTATACCGAGAATAAAAATACATGCACATCCCTATACAGCTAGAATTAGTGTACAGATCGCAAATCTTGAAAGCGAGGCCACCCACCTGACAAGTCGAACTGTCAAAAGTCCTACAGCTGATAATACCAAAAAACAGCTACTCAGAGTCCAAACTGGTCCAGCACTGTCCACAATATCTCCTGGGTACAATAAAAACTCCAGTTACACTTAAATTCCAAAATCTGCCGAGAATAACACACTAAAAATTCAGCTGCGAAGATGCGATAATTTCACCTGCTAACTGTGCTCAAAAAATTCCAAATAAAATATCCCTGCAATTTACGCGTCGCTAGCTTCGAAACGAATACCTGCACGTCCAATTCTGAGTTTCCTACACTGAGATAGAAAATCGGCAAGAGAAACACCCCATACTAAACTGTACAAAATTCCACAGATGGAAACTCGGGAAGAAGAAAGATTCTCACCTTCGAAGCAAACTCAGGAAATTCTGAGAAAAATCCAGGAGATTCCTCGTGAGAAGTAGATGAAATTTGCCTTTTGAATCACCTCGATCCGATGTCGGTGCGCAAAGTTATGGCTAAAACTCTGTGATGCTGTCCAAAACTGAAACTGAACCAAGGGCTCCAAAGATGATGAAATTCACTTGATTTGTAGCAAGAATTAGCCTTTCTATTCAATATGAAATATGTAGGTCTCTGAGTCCTGGTGAATTCCCCGCAAAAATCAGCTTAAAATTCCACTTCTTCAGCCCTAGGGAGCAAACACACTAAGCATTGCTCAAAACCACATCCAGAATCTCAGCTGTACACAACAATCCCAAAGATGGCTTAATTTACCTAACTTAGAGTCCAAATTGGAAGTTCCACAAAATACGAAAATTGGATCTCTGTAAGTCCTGGAAATTTAACAACAAAAATCAACTTAAAATTCCATTTATACATCCCAGGGGAGTAAAAACACTAACCTCTGCTCGAAATCTCAAACTGAAATCAAGTGTCTCAAAGATTGCTATATTTACCTGGTTTAGAGCTTCAATTAGGTCTTCATTTCGATACCAAAGTTGTAGATCATGAAGTTGTGAAGAGAACCACGCAAGAATCATCCCAAAACTCCATTTCTACACTTCTGGAGGTCTCCCGGAAGAAAATGCGACGAAGTGGAATCCGAAACCAGCAAACTTCAAGCTCCACTCATAAATACTAAAAGATGGTATTTTCCCTTGATAATTGCTGGAGAAGAAGATAACCCCTTAGGAGAATTTTTGATGCAAAAATTCCCTTTTTACAGCTCTCAAAAAGCCTTCATATTGATCAAGAAACCTCCCCAACGCATCAGCCCAACCACAAAAACCCCCCTTTCTCAACAAATCCTCCTTGCACTTGATCCGGTGCAAGGGGGGGTCGGATCCTTTCCGTCCGACCGGCCACACGGCGCAAGGACAAGGCGCCAGCGCACCCTGCCCACGCGCGGGCGCGCGCCACGCGCCCGCGCATGCGCGGCGCACGGCCCGCCCGGTGCACCGCCCGTGCACCGGCCCGCATCAACCCTCCTGCACCGGGTGCACGACTCACCCCATGCACCGCGGTGCACCCGCCGGTGCATGGCTCGTGAGCCAGCCGCCGTGAGCCCGGTCCACACCCCCAGCAACACCAAGAACTCCATTTTAAGCCCAAAAAATCTAGAAAAAGTGTATTTCGCACCGTTTTTCCGCGCTGAGTCCAAATCAACAAACCGATTTGCTAAATTCCAACTCTAAAAATTCCCGAAGGCAACCGGAGAGGTAATCCTTTATCCAAACTTCGCTCAGAGTCCAAATTTGACATCTAAAACGCGCGAAACCACCTCTAAACACTCGACTGGTACTCCAATTACCCACGCAATCCATTTTTAAACCCGAAGTCCACCACTTGTGTCCAAATTGCACGCAAACACCTTCGACACACCACGCAGACCTCCAGTGATGCAAATAAATTCCAAATTGCATCACAAATCCATTTCTCGGCCCGACAAGCGCACAAACACTCCCAACGACCACTAAAGGCGGCCCAACAACCAGCAAACCCTACACGGGGAATTCCGGGACCTCACACCCCTGCCCTTGGACTCTTTAGCAAAGTTGGAGATCTTTGTGTTGCGCATCTTCTGGCAGAGGCCCGGAATTTTTGGAAGCCGCGGCGTCGACGTTTTCGACATCGTAGCGCGGAGCGACGATTTTCTGTTGGAGGCCCGTTATCGCTGCATTTCGGTCTGAGAGGTCTACAGAGATACTCCGACAGTATTTTTGGGCGATTTTTGCGGCGTTGGATTCATGAGAGGTATATCTTCGACTTTTGTGTTGAGTGTTTCGTCTAGATTCGGGGTTTTGGCACAGTTTTTGAGGCTTTACTGAGCCCCTATTTTGCTGGTGAGATTCCTAGACAGCAAGGTCTTCGCGGATTTTTGTCTCCGCATCCGGACATCAGAATTCGACGTTTCAGGGCTCTATCGACATCTACACTTCGCGAGGATCGCCGTCATATTTTTACTGGAATTTTTGGAGGCTGTTTTATAGGTGAAATTTTCGCAGAAAGAGGACTGTTCACCGCAGATTTTTAATATGTGGAATTTAGTGGAATTAAGTGTAATTTTTGGAATGTGTTGTGTACCCAGGATGTTTTGAGCACTGCTACCATGTTGTTGGCTTGGTGGACTTTGGGTTATAGCTGTTTCTGGGCTTTCTTAGCTGTACGACCCCGGACAGTTGGCACGTTCAGGTGGGTGGCCCTGTCTCCAAGATTGATGGACTGTACGTTAAGCCTGCTATTGTAGGACTATGCATGATAGCGAATTCTTGTTCAGCATGCTAGAATGTAGGAATTGTTATTCCTTATTTTACCTGATGATCTTGTCATCTCCATGCTTTCTTTTATCTGTAAAGATTATTGTTATCTTGGAATTGACCTAGCACCCCCGTCATATGTAGCATGTTCAGCCAGACTGTAGAAAACTCCAACTTGGGCTAGGTTTATTCTGCTTTAGACATCCACACTTCTATTTTTCCTGGACATAGTGTTTTACTCGCCCGGGTAGTGGGCCGAGTGGTCGGGTTTCTTTTAGTGTGAGATGCATTTTTACACTCATGCTTGGGAGCAGAGTGGAGTCTGGTAGATGTAGTTGATCGTTCATCTGTGCGGGAGCCGTTTGGGTAAACGGCGGTCTCGAGATGTTTTATTTGTCGCCACTGGGTTAGTGGCAGTTATTTACCAGTGTCAGCAGGACCTAGGACCCAGACTATTTTTAGACACACATGATTTCTGTAAATTAATATTTTCTTCCAAATCTCGAGGGGTCGCCGGAGCCTGTTCTTGTTTGATTTGGGTGATGGCAATAGCCCTTCGGGGTTTGGAAAAATCAAATTTATTTAAACCAATTTTCTTAAAAGAACTAAAATATACTAAATTTGGGTTTCTCAGATTAAAATAATTTTCAGTAATAACTGTCATCTATTTATTACAACTTCCTCACCCGAGAGAGAGATTGGGTGATCTGGGTTCTAGGGGCCGTTCCTATTTTCGGGACGAAAGCCACGGGGGCCGAGCCTAGGACCTGTTCTTGTTTGATAGGGTTGTAGGTGTTGGTCTTCCGGGACTTTCGGGCCCTGGTTGGTGTCCTCCGTTTGTTGTACAGAGGTTGTTGTGTTCCCGAACTGTAAGGGGGTCGGGGACCTCGATAGGCGGAGCCTGGAGTCTGTTCTTGTTTGATAGGGTTCTAGGCACCGACCTATCGGGATTTTCGAACCCTTATGGTGTCGGTTCTTCCTGAGTTTGGTGTTCTGTTGTGGGAGCCGTCAGGTAGACGGTAGTCCCGGCTATGAGTATTTCTAGCCATTGAGTGAGACAGTGATTGTTGGTTATAGCCGATCTTGTTGATCGAGGATTTGGATCATAGCCTGCATGAGCCACATTTGTGCTCGACAGAGATGCGCGGATACTTTACTCGTGTGGATCGCGCCCCTCGAGTGCCACTCCGGAGTAGGCGAGACCGGGTTGTTGTACCGGCGTGAGATTGAGCTCTTCTATCGCGACTTGTCGATGCTTGTGTCCCTCTGGCTGAGCCAGTTTTGGCAGCTACGGACATACCTACGGTAGACCCGTCCTGTTGAGGATGTGCGGCAATAGGTAGGCGCAGGTTTGACTGGACCCGATGTGGCAGTCAGTTTAGATTGGGTGAACTCAGTGAGAGTTAGTTGATGCATCATGTGTTTCATCTGTTCCACTTTTTGAGCATCTAGATAGGGGCATAGTAGCAGTAGGGTTATTCATTTCCAGCTTTTTACTTCTGTATTTTATTTGTTACTTCATGCCTCTAGTAGACTTAGTGGGCAGACCATTGGGCTTGTTGACGGCACCCACTGAGAACTACTGTGGGATGTAGTTCTCACACCCGTCGTGCTGTCTTTTTCCCAGGGACTTCTACTCCTATTCCTGCTGTTCCAGTTGCTGCTTCTTCAGATCGAGGTAAGGGAGTCGCGAGCTAGATCCCTACCAGTCGTTGTCATCGTCCTGAGAGTAGATGTACCCACTTTTTATATTTTGAGAGTTACTTGTTTGAGAGACCTTGTAGTGAGGTATAGAGTTGTACTTTTATTTCAGAGTTGAGCGACTTATGTACTTTTGGTGAGAACTTGGATTGTATTATTTTATTTTATTTTTAGCAGTTTACTTACAGCTCTGATATCTGTTTAGTATAGCATTTCTCTTTTGCAGGTTAGACGCTTCGTCTATACGGGGTTCACCGTATGGGCGGCGGATCTGTTAGCGAGCCCGGGTCGCAGTTTCGACCCCGGGGCGTGACAGAGGATACCTTAGATTTGCTACTAGGAGCTTCGCATTGAGGTATATAATACCATATATGCATTTTATTTAGCTTATGTACGCTTGCTGAAATTCTAGACTTAACCGCATAGCGTGTGTTATTTCGGTTATTGCCCAATCCGAGTGGCGGATTTGGATAATTTTCGTGGTTTTGGATTCCTAAGAGGCTGAGAATTCTACACGCCAAATTTTAGCTAGATCGGGCGTCGGATCGTCTACTTCCAGGTGGGTTGAATTTCCTCCAAAATCTGCGGGCGGCTCTCTAATTCTATGTTTATAGTGAGCATGCATGTTTAAATATACACCCTATGTGATTGAGATGTAAGCATGAGAAGTTGTCCATTTTATGTTGATTGAGGCTTACATGTTAAATTGTATATATTATGAGGATTGAAAGCTTGCATGTTGAGATGATCCATATTATATGATTGAGAGCTTACATGATGGAGATGTCCACCCTATGTTAGTTGAGAGCTTGCATGATGTTAATGTACACACTAGTTTGATTGAGAATATATTGGATGAAAATGCTCACTTCATGTTGTTTGAGTTGCAAACATGCATGATAGAATTAGTGATTAATCCTTGCTTATGATAATGGAATTATGGAACCTTGACTAGCACCCCGTCATATGTTGCATGTATTAACCAGACTAGTAGAAAACTCCAACTTGGGCTAGTTTCTTTTATACTTTAGACATTCCCACACGCTGTATTCTCTTTTCCTGGACTTAGAGTTTTTCCTCGCCCGGGTAATGGGTCGAGTGGTCAGGATGTTGTGGGATGCATGTTACACTCGTGCCTTGGGGCCGAGTGGAGTCTGGTAGCTGTGGTAGATCTGCGCTAGTTGTGGGAACCGTTTATGTCATCGGTGGGTACCGGCTGTTGAGAACCTCTAGCCAGTGTGTTAGTGTTGTGAGTTGGCCATTGTCGATTTGATTGATCGTGGATTTGGACTATAGCCTGCATGAGCCATATTGAGCTCGACAGAGATGCGCGGATACTTTCTTCATTGGGGTCGCTCCCCTCGAGTGCCACTCCGGAGCTAGGCCTGTTACTTTGCTATCATGACTTGTCGACGCTGTTCTCGTTGGCTGGGCCCTTTTTGGGCAGTCATAGATGCCCTACGTAATTCCCGTCCTGGTGTGGATGTGTGGTAGTAGGTAGGCGCAAGCTTGACTGGGCCCTTTTTGGGTAGTCATTACGATTGGGTCGACTAAGCATATTGATGTCGAGTAGATGCATTACTTTTATTTGTATCACCCATTGAGTATTTTAGATAGAGGCATGGTAGTTGTAGAGTTATTTCCAGCTTTTCTTAAACAGTTTTACTGCATCGTTATCTTATGCCTCTAGTAGACTTAGTGGGCAGATCGTTGGTCTTGGAGACGGTACCCACTGAGAACTACTGTTGGATATAGTTCTCACACCTCCATTGGTGACCATTTTTCACGGGCATCTTCTCCAGTTCCTGCTCCTCTAGTTGCTGCTTCTTTAGATCGAGGTAAGGGAGTCACGAGCTAGATCCCTACCTGTTCACAGAGAGAGTAGTTGTACCCTTTTTGGTGATTTTTAGTGCAGCCAGTGGATTTGATGTATCTTATATATTGTACTCTTGAGGGTTTTTATTTTGAGAGACTTATGTATTGTGAGGACCTGACATGTACTATTTTGAGGAGTTGTATTTTATATTTCAGTAGTTTACTTTCCACCTCTGATATCTATATAGTTGTTAGTACTATCTTTTGCAGGTTAGACGCTTCGTCTATGCGGTGCTTCCCGTATGGGCGGCGGATCTGTTGGCGAGCCCGGATCACAGTTTCGACCCCGGAGCATGACAGAGAGTGTCATCCTGGGCCGAGCCAACCGATAACGTGTTGGTCCGCATCTTCTTTCCTTCGGCCTCTGTTTCGACCGAAGATGCCACTGGGCCTTCTTTGTGATCTTTGGGTGGCCACCTCCCATATCGGGCCACCCGACTGAGTCTCCGCTTGTCGGGCTCCTCGGGTACCGACCGTTTCTCTGGCACCTCCTAGCTGCGCTTCACAGCGGCCTCTAGGGCCTCCAATCGAGCTTCTAGCTCCAGTTGGACGACTTCATCCGCCGTTCTCACGACCACTGATTGAAGTACTAGTGCTTTCTTCTGAGGCATCGCAGTGAGGACTTTCGCTTTTTGGTTGTGATGTATCAATGCAGGGGAGCGCTGATGCGTGGGTCATTTCCGCCGCGGGTATGGCCGCGACCAACGGGCCATGACACTATTGTTACGGGCGTCGGCCCCTAGCCTCTTTAATCAATGCTTCTGCGTATTTGTCATGACTGGCCCTTACCATTCGGCAGGTCCGGTCGACGTGAACCACTGTTCCACCGGCACCTCTATCGACGGGTCCATATTCCTCAAGTACTCGTACTCCCTGAGGATCTCTCATCTCTGCCATGGCTTGGGCCATGGCTCTACCGTGAGCTCTCGGGTTAGCCGAGTTCCCAGGGTCTCTACTTCTCACTTGGTGAGCCAAGGGAATTCGGTATTGGGACTATCAAAGGCCTCTCCTGCCTCTAACGATCTATGCTTCTGGCATGGCCTAATTCGTGATGAGCATCGTGAGACCCCAAATGTCAGTCCTCTTTCGGCCCTCTGGCCGAAAGGCTCTCGGGGTACCCCTTGGACCCAGCTTTGCCCGTGTCCGTGTGGCGGGGGCTTTGTTGTCACTGCGGGGCTCGTGACCTTTCTTGGCCATCTTGAGTCAGCCTGGGCATCTCTTGATTATAAGACTCTCGCGGAGATCTTTGGATAAGAGGCATGCGCTCTTCTTTATTGTCCTCCTCTTTGGAGGGCTGTCTGCTAGGCCCTTCAGCCGACTTCGGTCCCCGTCGGTGGTCAAGGCGGTTCATGCCGTCAACGCCGAAGATAAAAGCGTACCAATCCTCCACCTCCTCGGGTACGTGAATGAGAAGATCATCCTTATCTTTTTCCGTCATTTCGGCCTTGCAATAGGTGCAAAGCTGAAGCATATTCAGAGCTGATTTCTCCTTCGCGATAGGCTCACGTTCCTTGGTCGGCTCCTTCCCTTTGGGGCCGATCATGTTCACCTGCTGGTGGAAAGCATTAGTTTCTGATTTATTCTCGTGGTCGGCAAGTATAAGCCGACCTTCGTCGATTTTCTTTATTTCGGTGTCGGCTTAATGAGCCGACACTTTCTTCGGCTATCCAGTATCAGTTGAAGTCAATGATGATGACCTGATTACTCTTGGTCCACGTGTTCAACTACGCTCCCGGTTACCTCCCCCGAGAGTTTATCGAAAAATGACCCTTTCCAATTGGCTAGATAAGGGTGTCCGACATCTACTTTCATAGGACACGCTATCCGGGCCTTCGTGCCGAACACGTCTCGTTTCCGACCGTGTAGCCGAATGTTTACTGCCGGGGTCATCGGGGTCGCCGGCTCTGCCAGTTTCACTATTTCGGGAGACGGGGTCACCTGACCTGCCCGGCCTTGAGCCGGTTTCTCATTCAGGGCCTGCCCCCACGCCGACCCACCTTCTGCGTGGGTCCGTTGAAATGATGGGGGAAATGAAATAGGCGACGGCGCGTCTTGGCCTGCCTGCTTTTGGGCAGATCCCATCTCTGGGGCCTGCCCGATGCTTTCCCTGTCCCCAGCGTAGGGCTGATGCACCGGCGGAAAAGGTGACGCAGGTAACCCCTGGTCGGTCTCCCGCTGGTGGCCGATGCTTGAACTCGTCGCCCCATCTTGCGCTGGGGTAGGAGCTGTTTGCAGCTATTCTGCCCCCGGCATAAGTGCCGTTGTGGGGTGCGTAATCTGCAGCTCCTCGGCCGCCGATAAAACTGACTGTGTCGGTAGCGATGACGGTGGGACTGATAGAGCCCCCCGTAACTCTCCTTGGGCTAAAAACTTCCCGAATCAAGCGAGGCTCTCATCCGAGGCTAGGGCGTTGGCGTCCCAGGCAAGGACTCTCTTTTCGAGAGACCTCATCATCTGGGGCAGTTGCCCATACAACTATGATAGGGACGGCTCTAAAAGTGTCGATTCCTCATATGGCTTCAGGAACTGTGGTATGCTGGCGGTAGGACTAGGTAAAAATAACTAAGTGTCCCACCGGGTGTGCCAAGAAAGTTGTTGGGGCTAAAATGTGGCTTGCACGCGATCGGATCCTGGGTGACCCTCCAGATGTGTCGAAGTAGGCCACGTGCCAACAATCAAGCGATCGGACCGAGGAGGGATAGCTCTCACGACCGCGATGATCGGTGACAGGCGAAGCAGGTTTACAAAGGTAGAGAGGGATCACCGGTTTCGACTTAGAATAGCCAAACCGGATAGAGAAATAAAGGTATGGCTAAGGAGTCGATTGTAACTTTAATGTAATGACACGGTATTTTGTAATATTTAACCCTCCTTCTATTTTAGTATCCTTTTAGTACTCCGGGATTATTACTTTTGGGTCGTCGGTCGGTGTGTGTGGTGCTGGTATTTTTCTGCGAAATTGCGTGAAAAATAATGACCGACGGCGCGATCAGATCGGAAATCCGATGTCGGGAACCCCCGGAACGAGATTTTTAGTGATGCGGCGATTAGTCGTGCATCGAAATCCGTGCAAAATATCTTGCACCCGTTTGTGGATAATGGGGTTTATCCCGCGTGGATAATTAATTAATTAAATTAACTAATTAATTATCCGGTGACGGAAAAGAGATTTTTCTCTACGTACGATTTGGTAAAATAACAGAAAATAAGAGAAAAATAAATAAATAGATAATATAAGTATTTTTCCTCCCCCTCGTTAAGAAAAGAAACCGAGGGAAAAAGTGAATTTACGAAACCCTAGCCGTACGAGAGAAAAGAAAATTAAAGCCTAACCGGAGGAGAGAAGAAGGAAAGAAGGAGAAAGCGGGGGAAACCGATCGCCCCGATCGACTTGCCGAAGACCGGAGAACGAGACGCCATCTTCTACGGGGAGCGGATCCGGATCCCCAACGCCGCGAAGGGGCAAGATCGGTTCTTTGATCGAGGTTAGCGACCGCTAATTCATTTTGTTAAATTAATCGGGGATTTTTCCGCGTTCTTGTAAGGTCGTTGTAGTCGGTACGCCGATCACGGATTTTTGTTGGCTTTTGATCAACGTTTTATTCTCGTTCTTGATCGATAATTTTTATCGGATTTAATCGGAGGTTGGTTTGGGTTTCCGATCGATGTTTTGGTTGTTCGTCGATCGTTGGTTTAGTCATTAGAATTATCGTGTATTTTTTCGGGAATTTTTTGGGGGTGTTTCGTTGGAACTTAGTGGGTTAACGGGAGGCCGCCGCCGCCGTTTTTAAACGGGAGGCCGCCGCCGTCGTTACCATGGTCGCGGGGTCTTCGCCGGAGTCGCACGGGAGCGAAAACGGAGAAGAAATCGCGAAACGGGAGCGAAAACGGAGAAAAAAAACGCGAAATTAGAGTTTACTGTGCCTTTCCGTACAGAGCGGTCCACGGCCCGGGGCGTGCACCCGGCGCACGCCCGCGGCGCGGAAGCCACGGACCCGGTGCACGCAACCGTGCGCCGGCCTGCGCGGTGCACGCTCTAGGCGTGCACCCGGCGCACGCCTCCGCACCCGAAAGCGTGAACCCGGTGCACGCTTTGAGCGTGCACCGGCCCGGCCCAAACCGCGCGGTGCACGCTTCCTGCGTGCACCCGGCGCATGCCGCGCGGCCGCCGACGCCGTAAGCCCGGTCCACGCTTGCCCCTGTGCACCACCCGACAGCCCAAAGTTCGGTAGCTCCGTTTTGGCCCGTTTTTCCACCGTTTTGAGCGCCGTTTTCGCCGTTGGGATCGTTATTTCCGTGGTTTTCTTGGCATGGCCACTTGAGATCTTTTTGGTCACTGTTTTATTACGTCGCGGTCCTCTAGGTGTAGTGATTTCGGTTTTGGTGGGTTCATTGTTGCAGTGGTTGGGACCACTGATGTTACCTGGTTAGGGTAAGGTGTTAATTTGTACTCTTGGATATTCTAGTAGGCCGCGAGGAGTTCCGATTGCTTGAGAGGGTCACGGGAGCGGTCGTATATCTTCAACCAGGTGGGTTCTTTTGCATCAAGTGCTGTAAGTGCATTGAGTGCAACATATCACTAAAGTATCTAATACTAACCGGTTTAATAAAATAGATGAGATGTTTCTCATGTTTTAACCCTTCGCTTATTATGTACTGTTCTTTTGTTAATGATTAAGGCGACCAAGGGTCGCAAATAATTAATTTACGCCGACCTCGGCATCCCATTTTGAATGCTGCACGTACACCGGCGGAATAGGCCCCCGCAATGGTGTACTTTTCCGGAGAAGTGGTCTGTATGACCCGTGTGCCCCAGTGTTTTGTTTGGGGACCACTTCACGATGGCTAAACGTGTCGCCCACGCATCGTGAAGGGGTTAGAGCTTCAAATGTCCCGTGGGGAGGTCGTCGACCTACCCTGATGTGACGGTGTGAAACTAAAATAAATAACATGATTAAATCAATTTCAGGGCGTCGGATAGCGAAGGTTCCGGTGCGGTGAACTCTTTCTAAACTCTTGTTTATTATTGTTTAAGCATCTACTTTATTTGTCACTGACTTTACCCACTCCGTGACAGGTCCAACTAAGTAAGTACAGCCGGACGGTGGTGAGGCATCGCGGACCCTAGGTTTAGCCGTATGAGGCCTTTTGGGTTAAACTCTTATTCGGTTATCTCTCTCTTTTCCCTTTTCGTTATTTTGTGTGGATATGTGGATCATGCTGGATATGTGGACATGTAATTAATTGTTTGGTTTTGGTTATGTTTTATATTAATTGTGCGGCTGTTTTACGATATAAAAGGATTTCGAAAACGCTTTTCAAAATAGGGTGTCGTGTGGACACCACTTTGAAAACCCTGGGAATTTATCCTTTAAAAACAACATAGCCGTCTAAATGTGAATGCTAGATGTTTTAAAGACTTGGGTGTCGAGTGGACACCGTTTGCGAACTCATAGGATTTTTCCTAATGCTGTTGAATGGTGAAACACGTTGTACTTAGTCAATGTGACTGTGTGATCAATGCCGTGTAATGTATTATTGTAATTGTAGTCGAGACGCCGTGCATGTACAAAGGAGACTCTGTCCGTTCGCAGAGTGAATTTGTATGTGTGGCGGGTCTGGCACGCACCGGTAGGCGGGGTCGTTGACCATCTGATTTTCAAAAAGAAAAAAAAATAAAACATGTTTTTCCGCTTATCCTGAGACCTCCGGGGCGTGACAGATTTTATGGTATCAGAGAGAAAAACGGCTTTGACCACAACAGTCGGTGTCCAGTAACCGCAGTGCATGATCCTACCACCAAAATTTGAATATGAGATAACCAGGTCGTAGGTGTCTTAGAACGTGAGTGCGCGGGGATAAAAAGGGTTGTAGCCTCAGTGTTTTTGTAGGTCAAGTATTAGGCCAGGAACCTTAGGGTTAATGCGGTTTCTTTGTATACAGCAGTATAATGGCCCGATATGGGTTAGCAACGGAGAACGCAGGGGCAGAAAGTACAGTGCCAACAGCGGCGGAGTATCAGCTCCTCCGGCAACAACTACGGGAGATGGCCGGGCAGTTAGCAACCTTTATGGAACAAGTGCGTCCGTTGACGCAAGTGTCGACTACACCAGTGGAGGTCACCCGGGCTCCTCTGCCCGTACCAGCCGCGCCAGTGACGGGACCGCCGATGGCGGACAACGAGACTATGGTCGCCCCTCCTCCGACCACGGTAACCGGGGCACCGTCGGTTCAGGCAACAACACCTTCAGTAGCACCAACACCAGTAACAGCGGGACTTCTGCCAGGGGTCACTGTTGGAGACCCCTTGAGGGAGACCGTGGTGGCGCCTACCCCTAGAATGTCCACCGATGCCGCGGGGAAAGCCCCTATCCAGCAAACCAAATGGGATAGGGCGACGGCGAACTTGGCAAATTTCAAGAGGTACAACCCACCCATATTTGAGGGAGAGACGACCGACCCTTGGGTCGTGGAAAAATGGGTAGACACCATGGAAAGGCTCTTCGAAGACCTACTGATAGAGGAGCAGGAGCGGGTCCCCTTGGCGGTCAACTTTCTCGAGGGAAACGCCCGCATGTGGTGGAAGGCGGTGTGCTCGGACCCCTCGGAGGGCACCGTCCTCCTATCTTGGTCCTCGTTCCGAGAAAAATTATTTGGGGCATTCTTATCCGATAGCATCAAACAGCAGATGGAAGACTACCTGGTGCACATCAAGCAAGGAAGTCGGACAGTTATGGGGTACCAACGGGCATTTGTGAGGTTGGTCAAATGCGTCCCCTCTATCATAAGAGACGAATCTCACAAGGCCCGTCTTTTTATGGATGGTTTACGGAGCGACATCTTCAAGGTAGTGCAAGCGGCGGATTTGCACACCTTCCAGGAGGTGGTCGATAGGGCCACCGTGGTGGAGCGCGAATTTATGTTTTCACAAGCCCGACGGGAGAGCTCGAAATACAGCGGGGATAAGAAACGAACCCGGCCTTATTTCGGGAAGGAGCATACCAAGGGGAGCCGGCCTCCTAAACGCCCGAGATCACAACAAGGAGCCAAGAATGTGCCGACGGGAGGACGAAGGCCGGTGTACAAGCCTTGCATCATTTGCGATGGATTACACTCAGTGATTGAATGTCCCCAGAAGCGAGACCACTGTTTTCGATGCGGCAAACCGGGGCACTTACGTTTCACCTGCCCTTGAACACGGGGACATCATCCGTAGCAGCATCTACACCTTCATTTCAGCAACCGGGAGGAGGGAGAGTCTATATGGTGACCCACCAGGGGACGGACCCACAGAGCACGATGTAACAGGTAATACTCAAGTTTCAAATCTTCGTGCTAGAACCTTTGTGTTAACACCTGAGCGTCCCACTCTTTCACCTCGCTTCATGTTTTCAACTCTACCTTAGCTAATAGAAGAAATCCCCATCGTGGAGACAAGTTTGGTCGAATCTTTAGGCCACCCTTCGAGGCAGGCGGCCTTACTCCTTCCTGCCCAGCGAGGGTGGGGCAGGTTCTTAGGAATGGGATACTCAAGCCCATCTTAGACCAGTCGGTGATAGTCCTCTAGATAACGTTCCGGTCTACTCTCGCATAGACAAGGGATATGGGGAACACCCGCGGGTAATTCCCCAGACCCTCCGGGATCAGAAACCATATGCCAAAACTTATAAAGTGTGAGTTTTGGCACCGCGAGGTGGGCTTTTTGGGGCATATTGGTCGGCTGCTGGGATTGCGGTCGACCCGAAGAAGACAGATTCGGTAACCGACTGGCCCAGGCCGACAACGATAACTGAAATTCGAAGCTTCCTAGGTCTGGCAGGGTATTATAGACGCTTTGTGGAAGGCTTCTCTAAGATAGCTATGCCCCTCACTCGCCTGACCCGTAAAGGAGAAAAGTACGTCTGGACAGATCACTGCCAGAAGAGTCTTGAAGAACTCAAGAGCAAGTTGACGCAAGCCCCGGTGCTTGCTCTACCGGAGCCCGGCGAGGACTATGAGGTGTACTGCGATGCGTCGCAAAACGGTCTTGGAGGCGTGCTTATGCAACGGGGTAGAGTTATTGCCTATGCGTCGAGGAAACTCAAGGAGTACGAGAGAAACTACTCCGTGCACGACCTGGAGCTTGCAGCAGTCGTTTTTGTCCTCAAGTTGTGGAGGCACTATTTGTATGGAAGGCATTGCAACGTGTACTCAGACCATCGGAGCCTCAAGTACCTTTTCACCCAGAAGGAGCTGAATTTGCGGCAAAGGCGGTGGCTCGAATTACTAAAGGATTATGATTTAACCATCCACTACCACCCTGGGAAGGCGAACGTGGTGGCGGATGCCTTGAGCCGCAAAGGGCAAACGGTGGAATCTGTAACGAACGCCCTCACCCAACAGGACCGTTTGATTACAGAATTTTCACAATTGAGACTAGAGGTAGTACCAGCAGGAATGGTCGCACGACTCATGACCCTGGTGGTCCGACCAACCCTACTGGACAGGATCCGTGAAGTGCAATCGACGGATACCCAACTACAACTTGTGCGGGAAAGGCTACCCACAGACCAAGGAGGTGATTTCGCGACGAATGCTAATGGCACGATATGTTTTCGGGGACGAATCTGTGTGCCGGATCTACCGGAGCTTAAGGAGGAAATCCTGAGGGAAGCGCATACCGCCCCTTATGCGGCACACCCCGGGGGGACAATGTACAAGGATGTCAAACAAACCTTCTGGTGGCCCAAGATGAAGGAAGATGTGACTCGATTCGTGGCACACTGCCTGGTGTGCCAACAGGTGAAGGCTGAACACCAGCGTCCAGCAGGAAAGTTGCAGCCGTTGCCCGTGCCGGAGTGGAAGTGGGAGATGATCACGATGGATTTTGTGACTGGTTTTCCGAGATCATCCCAAGGGCACGACGCGATATGGGTCATAGTAGACCGTTTGACGAAAATCCTCCCACTTCCTGTCGATACATACGACGTGGACACGGGAGCGGCTGGCACGAACCTACATAGATGAGATAGTGAGATTGCATGGTGTACCGACATCCATCACGTCGGACAGAGACACGCGGTTTGTGTTGAATTTTTGGCAAAGTTTGCAGCGAGCAATGGGGATTAAGCTGCATTTCAGCACGGCCTTTCACCCGCAAACCGACGGACAATCAGAGCGGGTGATCCAGATCCTTGAAGACATGCTGCGGGCATGCGTGCTAGACCTGGGCGATGGATGGTCTCGTTACCTGCCACTTGTGGAATTCGCCTATAATAACAGTTACCAAGCTAGCATTAAGATGGCGCCATACGAAGCTTTGTACGGGCGCCGCTGTCGGTCGCCTTTATGCTGGGATGACTTGGGAGAGCGTAAATGATTGGGACCGGAATTGGTCGATGAAACCGAGGCAAAGGTGCGCCTCATCAGGCAGCGACTGCTGACCGCCCAGAGCAGACAGAAAAGTTACGCAGACCGCAGGCGACGAGAGAGTTGGAATTCGCAGTGGGCGAGCACGTGTTGCTGCGAGTGTCGCCTTCGAAAGGGACCCGACGTTTCGGCCTGAGAGGGAAATTAAGTCCGAAGTACGTGGGACCGTTTGAGATCCTAGAGCGCGTGGGTCCGGTGGCTTATCGCTTGGCCTTGCCGCCAAGCCTAGACCGAGTGCACAACGTGTTCCACGTGTCGATGCTTCGGAAGTACCTTCCCGACCCCTCTCACGCCCTGGACATATCCACGATCAAGCTTCAGGAGGATTTAACTGTCGAGGAAACACCGGTGCGGATCCTGGCGCGAGAGGACAAAAAACTGCGGAACCGGACCATCCCCTACGTGAAGGTCCAATGGAGCAACCACGAGGAACGCGAGGCGACGTGGGAGCTGGAATCGAAAATGAGGGAGTGTTTTCCCGAGCTGTTTGGCGAGGGTTGTATTTAAGTTTCGGGGACGAAACTTTTTATAAAGTGTGAGTGGTGTAATGACACGGTATTTTGTAATATTTAACACTCCTTCTATTTTAGTGTCCTTTTAGTACTCCGGGATTATTACTTTTGGGTCGTCGGTCGGTGTGTGTGGTGCTGGTATTTTTCTGCGAAAGAGCGCGAAAAATAATGACCGACGGCGCGATCAGATCGGAAATCCGATGTCGGGAACCCCCGGAACGAGATTTTTAGTGATGCGGCGATTAGTCGTGCATCGAAATCCGTGCAAAATATCTTGCACCCGTTTGTGGATAATGGGGGTTATCCCGCGTGGATAATTAATTAATTAAATTAACTAATTAATTATCTGGTGACGGAAAAGAGATTTTTCTCTACGTACGATTTGGGAAAATAACAGAAAATAAGAGAAAAATAAATAAATAGATAATATAAGTATTTTTCCTCCCCCTCGTTAAGAAAAGAAACCGAGAGAAAAAGTGAATTTACGAAACCCTAGCCGTACGAGAGAAGAGAAAAGAAAAGCCTAACCGGAGGAGAGAAGAAGGAAAGAAGGAGAAAGCGGGGGAAACCGATCGCCCCGATCGACTTGCCGGAGACCGGAGAACGAGACGCCATCTTCTACGGGGAGCGGATCCGGATCCCCAACGCCGCGAAGGGGCAAGATCGGTTCTTTGATCGAGGTTAGCGACCGCTAATTCATTTTGTTAAATTAATCGGGGATTTTTCCGCGTTCTTGTAAGGTCGTTGTAGTCGGTACGCCGATCACGGATTTTTGTTGGCTTTTGATCAACGTTTTATTCTCGTTCTTGATCGATAATTTTTATCGGATTTAATCGGAGGTTGGTTTGGGTTTCCGATCGATGTTTTGGTTGTTCGTCGATCGTTGGTTTAGTCATTAGAATTATCGTGTATTTTTTCGGGAATTTTTTGGGAGTGTTTCGTTGGAACTTAGTGGGTTAACGGGAGGCCGCCGCCGCCGTTTTTAAACGGGAGGCCGCCGCCGTCGTTACCATGGTCGCGGGGTCTTCGCCGGAGTCGCACGGGAGCGAAAACGGAGAAGAAATCGCGAAACGGGAGCGAAAACGGAGAAAAAAAATGCGAAATTAGGGTTTACTGTGCCTTTCCGTACAGGGCGGTCCACGGCCCGGGGCGTGCACCCGGCGCACTCCCGCGGCGCGGAAGCCACGGACCCGGTGCACGCAACCGTGCACCGGCCTGCGCGGTGCACGCTCTAGGCGTGCACCCGGCGCACGCCTCCGCACCCGAAAGCGTGAACCCGGTGCACCGGCCCGGCCCAAACCGCGCGGTGCACGCTTCCTGCGTGCACCCGGCGCATGCCGCGCGGCCGCCGACGCCGTAAGCCCGGTCCACGCTTGCCCCTGTGCACCACCCGACAGCCCAAAGTTCGGTAGCTCCGTTTTGGCCCGTTTTTCCACCGTTTTGAGCGCCGTTTTCGCCGTTGGGATCGTTATTTCCGTGGTTTTCTTGGCATGGCCACTTGAGACCTTTTTGGTCACTGTTTTATTACGTCGCGGTCCTCTAGGTGTAGTGATTTCGGTTTTGGTGGGTTCATTGTTGCAGTGGTTGGGACCACTGATGTTACCTGGTTAGGGTAAGGTGTTAATTTGTACTCTTGGATATTCTAGTAGGCCGCGAGGAGTTCCGATTGCTTGAGAGGGTCACGGGAGCTGTCGTATATCTTCAACCAGGTGGGTTCTTTTGCATCAAGTGCTGTAAGTGCATTAAGTGCAACATATCACTAAAGTATCTAATACTAACCGGTTTAATAAAGTAGATGAGATGTTTCTAATGTTTTAACCCTTCGCTTATTATGTACTGTTCTTTTGTTAATGATTAAGGCGACCAAGGGTCGCAAATAATTAATTTACGCCGACCTCGGCATCCCATTTTGAATGCTGCACGTACACCGGCGGAATAGGCCCCCGCAATGGTGTACTTTTCCGGAGAAGTGGTCTGTATGACCCGTGTGCCCCACGTGTGTTGTTTGGGGACCACTTCACGATGGCTAAACGTGTCGCCCACGCATCGTGAAGGGGTTAGAGCTTCAAATGTCCCGTGGGGAGGTCGTCGACCTACCCTGACGTGACGGTGTGAAACTAAAATAAATAACATGATTAAATCAATTTCAGGGCGTCGGATAGCGAAGATTCCGGTGCGGTGAACTCTTTCTAAACTCTTGTTTATTATTGTTTAAGCATCTACTTTATTTGTCACTGACTTTACCCACTCCGTGACAGGTCCAACTAAGTAAGTACAGCAGGACGGTGGTGAGGCGTCGCGGACCCTAGGTTTAGCCGTATGAGGCCTTTTGGGTTAAACTCTTATTCGGTTATCTCTCTCTTTTTCCTTTTCGTTATTTTGTGTGGATATGTGGATCATGCTGGATATGTGGACATGTAATTAATTGTTTGGTTTTGGTTATGTTTTACATTAATTGTGCGGCTGTTTTACGATATAAAAGGATTTCGAAAATGCTTTTCAAAATAGGGTGTCGTGTGGACACCACTTTGAAAACCCTGGGAATTTATCCTTTCAAAACAACATAGCCGTCTAAATGTGAATGTTAGATGTTTTAAAGACTTGGGTGTCGAGTGGACACCGTTTGCGAACTCATAGGATTTTTCCTAATGCTGTTGAATGATGAAACACGTTGTACTTAGTCAATGTGACTGTGTGATCAATGCCGTGTAATGTATTATTGTAATTGTAGTCGAGACGCCGTGCATGTACAAAGAAGACTCTGTCCGTTCGCAGAGTGAATTTGTATGTGTGGCGGGTCTGGCACGCACCGGTAGGCGGGGTCGTTGACCATCTGATTTTCAAAAAGAAAAAAAAAATAAAACACGTTTTTCCGCTTATCCTGAGACCTCCGAGGCGTGACATTTAAAGCACAAGAAAAGCAAATAAAGACACGGCCGATGAGCCAGTTTACACTCTAAATGCACAAAATAAAGACACGGCCAAATGAGTCGGTTTACACTTTATATTGATTTTGAGAATGGGATACAAGGAAGAAGGTAGGGATATAAGAATTACAATTAAGCCTACTCCTAGGAAAGCAGTAAATGCAGATATGAAAAGTTAAGTTAGCCTACTCCTAGATAAATGCAGAAGCTGGGGTGGTACCGGGCTTACGAGGTTGCCGGACCCCTTTTCCTTCGATGGTTCGGGTATTTATACTCATTCCGAACCATGTTATTAGGCGCCGATTTGGATTATCGGCATGATTTAAGGAGAATCGGCGTGAAATCCTCAACGGCTTCCTTCTGAGTCGATAGGATAGAAGTCGTTTTCTGTCTAAATTCATACCCTCATCCGCTGCGCCAGAACGTAATTCTCGGCGCTGGGCGTTGCTTGCCTTTTCGGGTTAATTACGGACTTCGCGCCCACATTCCATTTTCAAAATCTTTCCTTTATTGGTTTGAATCCCTGCACATTGACTTCGATTCCCTCCTCTTCTGGCGATTGACTGGGAAGGTCTAGTGGGTGCTATCAGCCGAAGTCGGTCTTGAGTGATCCGTGACTCCTTTCGTCGACAGATTCTTTTATCGGCTGTTTCTCTTGTCAGCTAATACCCTCAGCCGATGGCGGGTGTCACGTGCTGTGCTTCTACGCGACTGAAACCGATACAGATCAGGGCGCGGGCCCTTCTTCGGTTGACCTTTCTTTCATCGGCTGATGATTTAGCCGATAGTGTATGCCACGTGTCGCTTTCTTGTGTGGCGAAAAATCTCGTCTAAACAATATATACCTAGGCTACTATACTATTAATAGCACCAAGTCATTGGTGTTATTAAGTTTTTGACCCTTGGAGGAAGGGATGTGTTTTTACGATGATAGTGGGCTCCTAGGGTTTAGTGGGTGGTTGGTTGAATAGTATAATCTAAGAGTTGGAATGATCAAAGGGGTTGATCTAATGGTGAAAAACATGGTTGCACCAAATATATGATACTATCGATAGCATAATAGCCATCATATATATATATATATATATATATATATATATATATATATATATATATATATATATATATATATATATATATATAGGACGGCTACTATGCTTGTAAAAGTATCAAGTAATTGGTGCTTGTATATTTTCTACAATTAGATCTATCCCTTTACTAATTTTACCCCTTAGATCATACTATTCTACCAACCACCCACTATACCCAAAGAGTTCACTATCATGCATCCTAACTACACATCCTTTCATCCAATGGTTAAAAACCTATAATTACCGATGACGTGGTAGTTTTAAAAGCATAAGGGTAGATTTAACGGTAAAAAATTTAGCAGCAACAAGTGTTTGGTGCTATCGATAGCATAGTAGCCGGACTCTATACAGAACTAGGCTACTATACTATTAATAGCACCAAGTCATTGGTGTTATTAGGTTTTTAACTCTTGGATGAAGGGATGTGTGGTTAGGATGATAGTAGGCCCATAGGATTTAGTACGTGGTTGGAAAAATAGTATAATCTAAGGGGTGGAAATGATCAAAGGGGCAGATCTAACTGTAAAAAATTTGGTAGCACCAAGTGCTTGGTGCTATCGATATCTTTGAAGCCGGACTCTATATAGAACTAGGCTACTATTGTGAGGACCCGAATCCCCACGAAAGGATTACTGCTAGACTAGCGGCTTCTAGAGGCCTAGGCTGTGTGTTGGAGGTGTTTGTGCGCGAAGCGGACTCAAGAAAAGGACTCCGCGTGAAAATCAATCAAGGTTGCCTTCGGATGCCTCCGTCAAATATTGGAATGAATTTCGGATAAAACGGAGGCCGTTTTTGGATTTAGCACAGAAAAATGATGAAAATCGGCTATTTTGATGTATTTTTCTGAGTCCGGACGCCCGAGAACGGACACTCGGAAGTTTTCAGTATTTTCGGGTGCACGGGAGGAGCCGTGGACCGCTGAGTGCCACGTGGCGGAGCCGGATTGGCCGGCAGAGAGCGCGCGGTCCACAGAGTCATGCGGCCGGGTGCATGGACCGGCGCGTGGACGCGTGGCGGCACGGGAGTGGCCGGCTCACGCGACGCGGTCCACGCAGCGCTGCAGGATGGCGCGGTCCATGGCAGGCGCGTGCACCGGGCGCAGCGAGCGGAGGCGATGGGCGCGTGGCGGCTGCGGATTTGGCCGGCCACTGTGCGGGTCGTGCGCGGAGTGGCGCGGGGCAGGTGGTCGTACCGCGGGCAGGTGGGCAGCGTGTGGGCGCGCCACGCGTCGGCGCGTGGTTGGCCACCCGCGCGGTGGGCGCGCGCCGCGCGGCGCAGCGCGGGTGGCCCATTTCGCTGTCTGCTGTGCGGGGTGATGTGGCGGACCGAGGGTGTTTCGGGCGCTCCTCAATTGGGGGTTTGTGGGAGCACTGTTGGCGCCCGGAACTTTCGGGCGCCCGGAAAGAGTCCCCCAAACAGTCCCTTTTTGGAGTTTTTGCCTATAAATAGGCAATGGGGTGCCCATTTCGGGATTTTTGGAGTTCTTCTCTGAGCCCCACCTTGACAGAGCTCTTCTTCACTAAGTCCTCCACCTTTTTATGGATTGTGAGATTTTTTTGGAGGCTGCGACATCGGCGTTTTCAGCGACGCGACGTACTTCAACGCTCCTTCGTTTTGGCTTCTACCGTTGCATTTCAGTGCGCGAGGCCCCCTGAGCTGCACCGATGGAATTTTGAGCCGATTTTTGTAGCAGTGCGTTCACGAGAGGTACGCCTTCGATTTCTGTGTTCATCACTTCGCTCCGTTTCAAGTTTTTGGTGGGGTTTTCAACGCATCTTTTGACCCTCTTTTTCTGCGATGATGTATCGGACAGTGGAGCTTGTTGGATTTTTATCTTGGTGCCCGGTTGTCGGATTTCAGCCGGTATGGAATCGATCGACATCTACGTTTCGAGAGGAACGTGACCGTATTTTTATCAAAATTTTTCTAGGTCTTTTCTAAGGTGATATTTAAGCTTCTTTGGGACAGATTTCCGTAGACTTGTGATTGTGAGGGAATTTGACTTACCGCGATGTTTCGTCTGTATCTTAGCCTACAGGTGTCGGAATGAGTAGTATAAATACTCGATTTGCATATACTCGTCGCGAGGATCGCAACCATTATTTTTCTGGATTTTTTGGAGGACTGAATGCAGGTAAAAATCCCCTTTTCTGTGCTGGCTTGCAAAATAGCGAATGTTGTTCGGGGTATTCATTGTGTTGTTGTCTGTGATGCTGGTTTGAGCAGAGGCTTGTGCGACCGAGTACCGAGGGTGCGGTTTCTTCGGGTTTTGTTTGAGGTGACGGCGCACTTCACCGACTTCGGCTTTGCCTGCGGAAAGCGATTCATGTGGGTTGCTTCATCTCCAGAACCGGTGGACGGTTCTCTAATTCTATCTAATAGAATGCTTGCATGTTAGTGTACCGATATATGGTTGAGGTATAAGCTTGGTAATGGTATTTTGTTTGGAAACATGCAAGATAAGATATTCATGTTATATTAAATAAGAGCTTGCATGATATTGTTATCCATGTTATGGTAATTGAGAGCTTACATAGGTGTAGTGTTCCCCTATGAGATTGAGAGCATGCATAATTTACTGTACAACCTATAGCATTGAGATGTAAGCATATAAAATGAGATAGTTCATGTGGATTGAGGCTTACATGGTTTATTGTACATGTTGGGTACCTTTGAGATCTTATACATATTTAAATGGTTGTATTCACCTATGCTAGTTGAGAGCATGTTTAGGGAGTAGAGACTTATTTTGATTGATTTTGGTGATCATATCTGTTAATATTCCCTACTTATGATTCGGTTTATTTAAATGCTATTGTTGGAACTTGACCTAGCACACCGTCATATGTTGCGTGTTTAACCAAACAAGTAGAGAACCTTCACTTGGGCTAGGTTCTTTTGTGCTTTAGACATCCCACACCTTGCATATTTCCTGGACTTAGTTTTTCCTCGCCCAGGTAGTGGACCGAGTAGTCAGGTTATTGTGGGGCATTGTAGCACTTGTGTCTGGGGCTGAGTGGAGTCTGGTAGCTGAGTTTAGACCTGTGCCAGTGTTGTTGGGAGCCGTTTGGGTCGACGGTGGTCCCGGACCATCGAGTATCTTTCGGTCGGTGTTGTTGGGAACCATTTGGGTTGACGGTGGTCCCGGGTCGTTGAGTGTCGTCCGACCAGTTTTGTTAGCCCTGAGTTGTGGGTCGATCCCGGCTGTGGAGTATCTCCAGCCTGTGAGTTTAGTGCCAGGAGTTGGTGGTGTTCGCTAGTGTCTCGAGATTCGTGAGAGCTAGTTAGCTGAGTCGTTGAGAGTACTCCGATTGTTGTGCGAGATATTTGGGGATCTTGAGTCAATCTGTTCTGAGAGTGAGCGTGGATTTTAACTATAGCATGCATGTGCCAATGTTCGATACTCTATGTCGTGCCGTTTTCCTCAGTTGGGGTCGTACCCCCTGAGATGCCGCAGTGGATACAATGGTTGGCATATTGAGGCAGTTTTCCGCAGTGAATGCGATGATGGGCCTGTTGAGGCAGTTTTGCGCGAGGGGTGAGTTAGTCCGTGTGGGACACCCTACGTAAGTCCCGTCCTCTTGTGGATGTGTGGCAGTAGGTGGGCGCAAGCTTGACTGGACCCTATGAGGCAGTCAGCTCGATTGGGTCGATTGAGCACCTTGGGTGTGTGTGGTGGCATATCTTTCATCTGTATCACCCATTGGGCATTTAGATAGAGGCATGGTAGCTGTAGAGTATCTCCGGCTTTTCTTGTTCAGTTTTTACTGCATTGTTATCTTATGCCTCCAGTAGACTTAGCGGGCTGACCGTCGAGCTTGGTGGCGGTATCCACTGAGAACTACATGTTGATGTAGTTCTCACACCCGATGGGGGTTCTCCCCCACTCCTTTTTCTTTTCTCTCCTTTGTTTTGCAGAGTCATCTGTGGGAGATGCTGATTCTGCTGTTGCTGTTCGAGGCGAGGGAGTCGCGAGCTAGATCCCTACCTGTCTTTGGAGAGTAGCTGTACCCCCACATTGGAGATTTGTAGTACAGTCAATAGATTAGTTTTATTTCTGCTTTTGAGAGATTGCTGTATTGTGAGGATCTGACTTGTACTGAGAGCCTGTACACTGATATATATTTATTTTAGTTATCTCCCCGTTTGCATTCTTGGATTTTTTTGTATCAGAGGATATTGTATGATTAGATTCTTGGAAGATGGATATTGTATCTTTATTTCCAGTTGTCTAGTGTTGGATTTGAGTTTTACAGTTTTTTATTTTACAGCTCTGATATCTATTTACCTGTAGTAGATCTTTCTTTGTAGGTTGGACGCTTCGCCTATGCGGGGTTTTCGTATAGGTGGCGGATCTGTTGGCGAACCCGGGTCGCAGTTTCGACCCCGGGGCGTGACAGATTAGAGTGGTATCAGAGCCTAGGATGTAGGTCATGGTGGACTTAGAAACCCTAGGCTTGTGGTTGGACCCTAGGATGACTTCGTGAGAGTCGTGATTTTTAGCGAGAGTCCTGATTGAGTTTTATACCTCTCTCAAGGGATGGGATGAGTGATCGGCATGTTTATTCTCCTAAGTGATTATGTTGGCTGCAGACAACATAATGCTGTGGAATGGGTGACATGCTCTAGACTTTCACTAGATTAGGTCGAGTGTTTGTTGTGTGCTATTTGCAGTTTTTGTCGTGGTGAGCGGTGTCTCCCCGACGCTGGGTTTTGACCGTGTGCACCCTATCGTAGCTGTGGAGCTCGAGCGGTTAGTTTTGGGCCGAATACCCGGATTGAGGTCAGAGAGCTCCGAACCCAGATGACAGGATTGTCTGAGATATATCAGCAGCGGAGTGGGCTGCTGGTTTGGGTGACACAGTTGTCAGAGCAGCGGGCAGCCCGACAGTGCTTTCCTACTGAGACCACCCGGTTGTTGTATTCTCAGTGGCAGTGATTTTAGTGGCACCGTTGGAGCGAGTAGCCAACTCCGTGCCGGCGATTAGTACCGAGGCACCGAGGCAGGGTGGATAGCTGACAGCTGATGAGCTGTGGGACATCATCGATCTGTTGAGCCAGTTTCGGCAGATGAACCACCCCGATTCATAGGTTTGAGTTTGGTGCCTTTGGAGGCAGAATCGTGGTTGGTGGTGATGGAGAGACTACTTGAGAACCTCTTTGTGTCAAAGAGTTTACGCAGTTGTTGAACTACGCGCTCCGTGTTTAGAGGGATGAGGCGCATAGGATATGTGTGTCTGGGAGTGGATTGCGCCAGAATACCTTTTAGCTCTTTCGGTCCCTCCGTTACAGATTTGGGACGCCTCGATGGAGTAGGCGTTGAGTATGGGGGCATGGCGCTGCAGTTCCTTTGGATAGGGATCTGCCGCCAGAGGCGAGTTCTCGATAGAGGTTCTTGGCGCTAGGTGATGGAGGACAGATCGGCCGGCAGAGGCATTCCCGATTTCCTTCCGCAGATTGTGGATTTCTGAGACGCCAGAGGTCGGGTGGACCCCGATATCAGTATCAGCATTAGTATCGGCAGCATCGGTAGCGTGGATGTGTTATTTGCGGAGGACCATCTTTGTCGCCTCACTGTGAGCAGAGGCAGAGGTCGTGCTCCCTATGTGATTGGTATAGATATTTTCTGGCAAACTGGACTTTGATGACGAGGCAGACTGAGCGACGACCACTTGCATCGAGCGGATGAGTCTGTGCTGCCTGGTTGGAGGGCGCCATGACAGTGGATAGGATTGTCGCAGGTGTGATTTCATTACAGCAGTCTGAGTTAGAGCATTGTGCATACCTGCATGGACTAGAGGCAGAGTCGTTACCACGTGCACTAGAGGTACAGGTTCCTGTCGGTGTTGTGCATGTGGAGGAGGCTTGTGGATCATGTCCAGTGCAGTTGAGACCACGAGTTATACCGGCAGACTTATTGGTATTTGTGGCAGTTTGGTGTTTTTACCCAGTGCTTGAGATTGGTTGGCACAGTACCACATGATGTTTGACTGTGGAAAGAGCGGACTATGACCTTCTGCGAGGCAGACAGGAGGAGGCTTGTTTGAAGAGATAATTAGAGCACACAGGTTACAAGGATAGTGTGAGAGGTGCCTACGGCGGCACCGGGACTCAAGGGTATCCTTATTGCCCGTGAGATCTCGGGTGTGAGTCCACCTGAGCTGATGATGATGCCGTCAGTTAGGGAGATTGAGATTACGATTGACGTGGTTCTGGGAACCGCGCCAACCTCGACAGCATCTCATTGGATATCACTAGTAAAGCTGAGAGAGCTGATAGCGCAGTTGCAGGATCTGATGGATCGAGGGGTCTGTTTGACCTAGTGCCACGCCGTTGATACACGGTGGTGATGCCACGTCGTTGATACATGACGGTGAGGGTCCTTTTGTGGTTTAAGCACTGGCAGGTCCAGGTTTTATTTAGGACTATTTGATCGAGTTATACTCTGACAGTTGTTCTTCTATGAGGCATGTATTTATTTGGAATCATACAGCTGAGTATTTTGGCCAAACGGCGTTTAGGACGGTAGGGGCATTATGAGCTCATAGTGAGGCCAAGTGGATTGACTAATGCCCTGCCGCCTTTATGATTTGATGAATTATGTGTTCCAGCTGTACTTGGACGGATTGGTAAAAGTGTTCTGCATAGATATTTGGATTTACTCCCGGAGTGACTTGGAGCATGAGGAGCACTTGTGGATGGTGCTACAATGACTGTGGGTGAGAAGCTGTATGCCGAGTTGTTGAGGTACGAGTTTTAGCTTCAGGAGCATATCTTATTGGGCCACATTATTCTAGCCGTAGGAGCGGCTGTGGGAATCCAGCCAAAATGGATGTTATTCGAGTTTGGCCAAGACCGACACTGATTGTTGAAGCTAGGAGTTTTTTTGGACTAGACAGTGCCACCAGAGCTTGACAAATGGATGATGAGACTGATACCAGTGCCAATTTAGTATTGCCAGTGATGGGAGATAGATTTGCGTGTTATAGTGATGCCTCCCATAGTGGCTGTGGAGTTACTGTGGATTATTGTTGAGCATCTAGTATCCCCCGACAGGGCCACTGTGGTAGCGGATACCTTGAGCGGGAGAGCTGCCTGGGGTTGAGTTTGATGATTCCACAGCTGGCGCTGTGTGGTGTTGTTGAAGCGAGCAGGGCTTGGGTTGTGTCCCTGGGGGTTCCTTTTGATGGTAGACTACGGTGGAGCAGTCCACTCGGATGGACAAGATCCGAGAATGACTGAGTGAGGATCCCGGCTTGTTGGGCTCCTTCCTTCTTAGATGATCGTGTGGGTGTGTTTCGGGTCACCCTGGTTGAGTTGATACTAGAGTGTGGTGTTGGTGCGCGTGCACTAGTTGTTCTTTCCTTTCTTGTCTTTTTGGAGTCCCCAGGGGTTTTCCACGTCTCAGCTCAGAGGTGTCATGCTTATGGATCCCTCGCCCGTGATTGACTCGCTCCATTTGAGATCTTTGTGTATTTGGAGTACGAGGGACGCCCGTTGTGAATTCTGGCTAATGAGATGAGAGGATTGCGCAACTGGGCCATGCCGTACTAGTAGCTTTGGTTGTTGAGGAGTAATCACGGGGAGTGAGTGGCGACTTGGGAGCTGGAGACGGTGTTGATGGGTACCTACTTTTCATGTTTGAGACTCCTTTTGAGTTGTGTTAGTTTCGAGGACGAAACTTTCTTTTAGTGGGGGAGGATGTGAGGACCCGAATCCCTATGAAAGGATTACTGCTGGACTAGCCGCTTCTAGAGGCCTAGGCTGTGTGTTGGAGGTGTTTGTGCGCAAACCGGACTCAAGAAAAGGACTCCCTGCGAAAATGGATCAAGGTTGCCTTCGGATGCCTCCGTCAAATATTGGAATGACTTTCGGATAAAACGGATGCCGATTTTGGATTCAGCGCGGAAAAACGATTGAAATCGGCTATTTGGATGTATTTTTCTGAGTCCGGACGCCCGAGAACGGACACCCGAAAGTTTTCAATATTTTCGGGTGCACGGGAGGAGCCGTGGACCGCCGGGTGCCACGTGGCGGAGCCAGATTGGCCGGCGCAGAGCCCGCGGTCCACGGAGTCGCGCGGCCGGGAGCATGGACCGGCGTGGGGACGCGTGGCGGCACGGGAGTTACCGGCTCACGCGGTGCGGTCCACGCAGCACTGCAGGATGGCGCGGTCCATGGCAGGCGCGTGCACTGGGCGCAGCGAGCGGAGGCGATGGACGCGTGGCGGCTACGGATTGGGCCGGCCACTGTGCGGGTCGTGCGCGGAGAGGCGCGGGGCAGGTGGCCGTACCGCGGGCAGGTGGGCAGCGTGTGGGCGCGCCACGCGTCGGCGCGTGGTTGGCCACCCGCGCGGTGGGCGCACGTCGCGCGGCACAGCGCGGGTGGCCCATTTCGCTGTCTGCTATGCCGGGTGATGTGGCGGACCGAGGGTGTTTCAAGCGTTCCTCAATTGGGGGTTTGGGGGAGCACTGTTGGCGCCCGAAACTTTCGGGCGCCCGGAAAGTGTCCCCCAAACCGTCCCTTTCGGGGTGCCCATTTCGAGATTTTTGGAGTTCTTCTTGGAGCCCCCCCTTGGTAGAGCTCTTCTTCACCAAGTCCTACACCTTTTTATGGATTGTGAGATTTTTTTGGAAGCCGCAACATCAACGTTTTCTGCGACGCGGCGCACTTCGACACTCCTTCGTTTTGGCTTCTACCGTCGCATTTCAGTGCGCGAGGCCCCCTGAGCTGCACCGAAGGAGTTTTGAACCGATTTTTATGACATCGCGTTCACGAGAGGTACGCCTTCGATTTCCGTGTTGATTACTTTGCTTTGTTTCGAGTTTTTGGTGGGGTTTTTGAGTCATCTTTTGACCCCCTTTTTCTGCCACAATATTTTGGACATCGGAGCTTGTTGGATTTTTATCTTGGTGCCCAGTTGTCGGATTTCAGCCTGTAAAGACTCGATCGACATCTACTTTTCGAGAGGAACATGACCGTATTTTTGTCGGATTTTTAGGAGGTCTTTTAGAAGGTGATATTTAAGCTTCTTTGGGACTGATTTCCGCAGACTTGTGATTGTGAGGGAATTTGGCTTGCCGCGATGTATCGTGTGTATCTTGGCCTACAGGTGTCGGAATGAGGAGTATAAATACTCGATTTGCATCTACTCGTCGCGAGGATCGCAACCATGATTTTTTTGGATTTTTTAGAGGACTGAATGCAGGTAAAAATCTCCTTTTCTATGCTGGCTTGCAAAACAGCGAATGCTGTTCGGGGTATTCATTGTGTTGTTGTCTGTGATGCTGGTTTGACCAGAGGATTGTGCGATCGAGTACCGAGGGTGCGGTTTCGGCGGCTTTTGTTTGTGGTGACGGCACACTTCACCGACTTTGGCTTTGCCTGCGGAAAGCGATTCATGTGGGTTGCTTCATCTCTAGAACCGGTGGACGGTTCTCTAATTCTATCTGATAGAATGCTTGCATGTTAGTGTACCGATATATGGTTGGGGTGTAAGCTTGGTAATGGTATTTTGTTTGGAAACTTGCAAGATAAGATATTCATGTTATATTAAATGAGAGCTTGCATGATATTGTTATCCATGTTATGGTAATTGAGTGCTTACATAGGTGTAGTGTTTCTCTATGAGATTGAGAGCATGCATAATTTATTGTACAACCTATAGCATTGAGATGTAAGCATATGAAATGAGGTAGTTCATGTGGATTGAGGCTTACATGGTTTATTGTACATGTTGGGTACCTTCGAGATCTTATACATATTTAAATGGTTGTATTCACCTATGCTAGTTGAGAGCATGTTTAGGGAGTTGAGACTTATTTTGATTGATTTTGATGATCATATCTGTTAATGTTCTCTACTTATGATTCGGTTTATTTAAATGCTATTGTTGGAACTTGACCTAGCACCCCGTCATGTGTTGGATGTTTAACCAAACTAGTAGAGAACCTTCACTTGGGCTAGGTTCTTTTGTGCTTTAGACATCCCACACCTTGCATATTTCCTTGACTTAGTTTTTCCTCGCCCGTGTAGTGGACCGAGTAGTCAGGTTATTGTGGGGCATTGTTGCACTCGTGCCTGGGGCTTGAGTGGAGTCTGGTAGCTTAGTTTAGACCTGTGCTAGTGTTGTTGGGAGCCGTTTGGGTCGACGGTGGTCCCGGGCCGTCGAGTATCTTCCGGTCGGTGTTGTTGGGAACCATTTGGGTTGACGGTGGTGCCGGGTCGTTGGGTGTCGTCCGACCAGTTTTGTTAGCCCTGAGTTATGGGTCGATCCCGGCTATGGAGTATCTCCAGCCTGTGAGTTTAGTGCCAGGAGTTGGTGGTGTTCGCTAGTGTCTCGAGATTCGTGAGAGCTAGTTAGCTGAGTCGTTGAGAGTACTCCAACTGTTGTGCGAGATATTTGGGGATCTTGATTCATTCCGTTATTAGAGTGAGCGTGGATTTTAACTATAGCCTGCATGTGCCAATGTTCGATACTCTATGCCGCGCCGTTTTCCTCAATTGGGGTCGCGCCCCCTGAGATGCTGCAGTGGATGCGATGGTTGGCATGTTGAGGCGGTTTTCCGGAGTGGATGCGATGATGGGCCTGTTGAGGCAGTTTTGCGCGAGGGGTGAGTTAGTCCGTGTGGGACGCCCTACGTAAGTCCCGTCCTCTTGTGGATGTGTGGCAGTAGGTGGGCGCAGGCTTGACTGGACCCTATGAGGCAGTCTGTGCGATTGGGTCGATTGTGCACCTTGGGTGCGTGTGGTGGCATATCTTTCATCTGTATCACCCATTGAGCATTTAGATAGAGGTATGGTAGCTGTAGAGTATCTCCAGCTTTTCTTGTTCAGTTTTTACTGCATTGTTATCTTATGCTTCTAGTAGACTTAGCGGGCTAACCGTCGAGCTTGGTGGCGGTACCCACTGAGAACTACGTTTTGATGTAGTTCTCACACCCGATGGGGGTTCTCCCCCCTCCTTTTTCTTTTCTCTCCTTTGTTTTGCAGAGTCATTTGTGGGAGATGCTGATTCTGTTGTTGCTGTTCGAGGCGAGGGAGTCGCGAGCTAGATCCCTACCTGTCTTTGGAGAGTAGCTGTACCCCCACATTGGAGATTTGTAGTACAGTCAGTAGATTAGTTTTATTTCTGCTTTTGAGAGATTGCTGTATTGTGAGGATCTGACTTGTACTTAGAGCCTATACACTGATGTATATTTATTTTAGTTATCTCTCCGTTTGGGTTCTTGGATTTTTTTGTATCAGAGGATATTGTATGATTAGATTCTAGGGAGATGAATATTGTATCTTTATTTCCAGTTGTATAGTATTGGATTTGAGTTTTATAGTTTTTTATTTTACAGCTCTGATATCTATTTAGCTGTAGTAGATCTTTCTTTGTAGGTTGGACGCTTCGCCTTTGCGGGGTTTTCGTATAGATGGCGGATCTGTTGGCGAACCCGGGTCGCAGTTTCGACCCCGGGGCGTGACAACTATACTATTAATAGCACCAAGTCATTGGTGCTCTTAGGTTTTAACATTTGGATGAAGGGATGTGTGGTTAGGATGATAATGGGTCTCTAGGGTTTAGTGGGAGGTTGGAAAAATAGTATGATCAAAGGGGTAGATCTAATGGTAAAAAATTTGGTAGCCCCAAGTGCTTGGTGCTATCGATAGCATAGTAGTCAGAATCTATATAGAACTAGGCTACTATACTATTAATAGCACCAAGTCATTGGTGCTATTAAGTTTTTAACCCTTGGATGAATGGTGTGTGGTTAGGATGATAGTGGGCCCCTAGAGTTTAGTGGGTGGTTGGGAAATAGTATGATTTTAGGGGTGAAAATGATCAAAGCGGTAAATCTAACGGTAAAAAATTTGGTAGCACAAAGTGCTTGGTGCTATTGATAGCATACAAGCGGGACTCTATATAGAACTAGGCTACTATACTATTAATAACACCAAGTCATTAATGCTATTAGATTTTTAACTCTTGGATAAAGGGATATGTAACGACCCGGTCCACTAGCAATAATAACTCGTTGGGCCCAAACCGCAACTCAAAATGTTTAAGCACAGTTATTATTACTAGTGTCTATGTCTCTTATAAACCCAATCACAACTCCATTCCCATCCGATGTGGGACTATTGGGGTGTCACAGACTCCCCACGTTTAGGCCTGACATCCTCGTCAGCCTAAACACACACACAACCCAAGATCACTAGGCGATGTGATACTTGTCTCGCTAGCCTTGTCATCTAGATACGGGCTTTGCCGAGACTCGTCACACACTCCCGGCTGGTTATTGGCTCTGACACTACAACAAAACTGGCTTTTAGCGGCAATTATTTTTTACTTTCCCGGCGATTATAATTGCCGCTAAATAGTTTAACAGCAATTATAATAATCGCCGCTATTGGCAGGGTCGCTAAAAGTTATGGCGGCATTTGTTTCGTCGGTTGATAAAAGCCTAAACAAATGCCGCTAAATAATATATAATAGTAACTATTATAAATGCCGCTATAATTATCTATAATTACCACTAAAAATATATTAAATAACTAGTAAATAGGATCTATAGCGGCAATTATTTTGAGACTCTTTAAATTGACATTTAAAAATAAATTACTCATGCAAATAATTTTAAATTTGATTACATTCAACAATTATCAAATAAAAGAAGCCAAATTATTTAGCCAAATAAGAATTTGCACAGTAAAAATATAATTGTCAATTAAAAATTACATTCAAAGCTTTCAATCTAAAAAAAAAATAAAACCTAAAATGAAATAAATCAGAAGCTTGAAATTCTGATTCATGCAAGCTTCAGCAAGTTGGGTTTTCACACTAGGGGGTGCTACTCGTTTTGTCGAAGCCTTTCGTGTTTTGGGTGTCAAGGATACGTTATCTGCAAATAAATAACAAGGCCGATATAAACTGTGTATTAGATGCTTTCAAGCAAAAGACAATTTATGCATAAGAGATTACTTGAAGAACATCTTGAAGTTAAACAAAAGATGAGTTCTTTCATACTTATATATAAATATAACTCTGGCTTAAAATTGGCAGTGAATTACATGCAAAATATATTTATTTATTTTCATGATCTAGAAGAATGCTGAAATGAAGAATCACCCGTCAAAAGGCTTCCGCCCGGTCAAGAGCTCGAGCATGACCACTCCAAAGCTGTAAATGTCGCTCTTGAGTGTATACTAGCCGGACATGGAAACCTCCGGAGCAGTGTAATCCCGAGTTCTCATCCAATGCCTATAAAAGTCGTTTTTTAAGTACGTAAGATCTACCGAATTCTATTTTGGTATGCAGTAAAATACATTAGGTGCATCTTCATACCTGGAATTCTGGGTTTGGAACATGGCTTGCAAGCCCAGAATCTGAAACATAAGGGTTGAGTTCTGTATCCAATAAAATGTTTGATGACTTGAAGTGTTTGTGGATGATAGATGGTGAGCATACTTCATGCAGATACCTGGAAATAACATTTTTACAAACAAAATGATCAAGGCATTATTCTACGTCCCGTTCCAGATAATTTACTGGTAGAGTTATATTATCAAACAACAAGCAGAAAACAAAGGTCAGATGGAATTGATTCAACTGCAAAATAAGATACACCAAAAGCTAAGCTCACACTGATGTAACCGAAGAACCGGAGCATGCAACGCCGAGCCATGCCTGTCCGCAGGGATCACCGCTGTTTGCAGAGGACCAGCCCGTAAGGTGTGAGGGCGAATTGAAGCTTGTGTACAATACATTGAGAGCAGAAACTGCATGCAAGTAAAAACAAAATTGGAAAACAACTCATTACCATTGATTGGATATAATTTTTTTTTTTCAACTAATAAAGAATATACAATTTTCATTACAAATTTGGTCCATGAAGATGGATTTGTGTCTCAATAGGAAATCCAAGGGAGAGATTTCTTTTTTGCTTTTACAGTGAACTTCCTCTTTTTCCTTAAAAAGATATGACCTTTTTCAAGTCCAACTAAACTCACTTCTACAATCCAAAGAATTATTTGCCACAAAATAGAAAATGTTCATTGGAATACTTGTTATGAATTGAACTAAAACATCAAAATGACGAGCTCAACCGAGAAAAAAAAAAATGATTTTTATGACTAAAAACTAAACAAAACCCACTTACTCTCCAAATAGTAAGAAAAAATTTCCGCCAACTAGATTCAAATATCAAGTTAATGGGCACAGACGGATGAGAGTAGACTCCCCCAGGTGATTATATTGGAGCATAAGGTGACCCAAAAGGCGGCAGCAAAGGCTGAGTCATACAAAAATTATCAGTAAGAAAATAGCAGTAATAGTGCCAAAATCTGGGTCATGCAACTAATAAAATTGGCTATATTACTAGACAAGGATTTTTCCAAAAAATTGAAAATTTGAATATATGTCCAGTACTGAGTATGCCGACTTGTCAACACACAGCATAATAAATCCGTTGAAAAACTTTATGCTTTTCATTGTGCGCCGCAAACAAATATTAGAAATTTTTAATAGAAAATATTTTAGCAAAACCTCTTGGAAATTGCTAAAATACACATTTGGTTACCAATGGTAACATCTTACCGATGGTAAAAGAAATTTCAAATCAATAAGAATTGAGACACGCACGTAATGGGAATCCATGAAGTGTAAGGATGATATTTGTTGTGCATCCACATAGAAGTCCATGTTCACTACAAAGATTCATAGTAGATCAATATAAAGTAGGACAAGTCATCGTATCAAATTCAAAAAGAAAACAACAGCCAGACCCACCATTAAATTGAACTTGAAAATAATAAAATACTCAAAAACTGTGCCATGATCATGATACTGAAGCCTTTTGTCAGAAGACACAGAATACAGTGAAAAGAAAATTCAATAGTGTGTATATAATACATAACATGGAAGAGCCAGAGTCTGGGAAATTACATTTGGATGGTAGTACGCATATATCATCCCAATGATCCAGATATATCGATCAAGACCAGATCTAAAATGCCATTCATGTAAGAGAGGGAGATTTGTTTTTCTAGGATCAGGATCTTTGTACCCTGGAACCAACAAATGCTTGTTAAAAATTTTTGTATGTACCATAACTGAACTGCAAAAGGAATAGGAGAATGCGGACAGGGAGGGTACTGACCGACAAGAAATGTCAAGGGGCTCCATAGAGTATCAAAAACCCCCGGTACTTCCCAAATCACAAACACGGCCAAGAAGCAAAAGAGAATCTTGATGATCATCACTGATCTAATTTCATTATATTTATTAAAGATGCCAAGCGTTCCATATACCATAAGAGTGAACAGGGTGTGCATTGGGCAGATATAGTAAAGCATGTAGTCATTGTTCAAAACGATGCAACAAAAAGCCACAAAGAAGTTGAGCCGCCACATCATCTGCAATTCATCAGACGATTTCACTAAAATATTCACATATACAAAAACAGTATCAAAGCCACAGCAGCTTTTGAAAAAAGAAAATGGAACCTGGACAAAGCGAGCAACGCTAAAATCCTTGCGGATGTAATAATAAGAGAAGTTGCCAAATCCAGTGATCCAGACATAGGCAGAAATAAACACGCGTATTGCGTTGTACATCTCTGCGGCAGCGAAGTAATGGTTCATTAGAAATAACACCTGTAAGGGAAAAAAGGAAGTAAATAAGTTACAAGTTGCCCAAGAAATATATTAGAAACAAGACCTGTAAGAGAAAAAAGGAAGTAAATAAGTTACAAGTTGCCTAAAAAAGACAGGACACATTGTAACATTCAATAAGAAAAGTCAGCTATAGGAATCTGCACAATTAATAAACTCACAAGACAAATGAGCATCATTAATATTTTCTTAATATCTAATTTAATTATAACTATCGACCTTAATCACAAATAGCACGATATGTGAACACCAATAATGAAGAAAAATCTATAATAATGGAACAAAAACAGCGGAGACAGCAAATTTACAAAGAATATTCAAATAATATGTGGAAACTTTGTTTTTTTTTTTTTTTACTGTTTCATTGGTTCATTGTTTTAAATTAGCACATCTAGCTAATTTATCATGAAAAATGTTTGCATTTGTATTCATGTTTGTTCAGACAAAAATATCAAGACGAGATGTATAAAATAGGTCGTCCATAAATGATAATGCTTGGTTCCTGGTTCTTTGGTTGAAACAGTTAGGACTAGCGAATCTAACATCTTTAGTTAATTAACACAAAAGGAGTCAAAGACTAGAATACTACCATGTAAAAGCACTTGCTAAGAAAGTAGAAATAATCTATAGTGATATTACCGTATGCATGCTTTAATCTTCATAAAGATAGTACTAAATGAAATTACAAACTACTAACCTGCATCCACCCTTTCCACTCCTCGGTTTGATGACGATTCAGATAAAGCAAGGCTTTCCCAGAGAAAACAGACTTATCATGATGCTTCTTCAGAGAAGTCAAGGCTGAGGCTATGATAAGAAGGATGTAGAGAAAGAGAAAAAGGTCCCGACTGTAACTCTGTAAAAGTTAAGTCACGCATCAAGAAATCTTCTAAGAATTAAATACAGTACATAAAATGCAGAATGCTTCAAATGACTGTTGATAGAGTTGGAGCATTTGTATAAAATTAGAAAACACTCTGAAAGAAGATAAACTGAACTGCTACTTTTGGCTGGTTTTATCAGATCAACTTGTGTGTTTTCTTTCTTGTCAACATGCAAGTATCTTACTATTTAAAAGATGTAAATAAGCAAGTCTGTATTTTGCTTACACACCCATTATAAAATGCATAGAGTGTTACTTTAGAATGTTATCAAAACCTTGTCAACACAGAGTATAAAGATATATCAATAGTACTAACAATAATTAGTTTCGAGGATATCATGAATTTATATTAAAGTTATGCACTTATCTACAGCAAATAATCAAATCAATCATTCTAATGAACAGTACTATAGCAAATAATTCAGAGAATGATCACCTTTTTAGATTCTGCAAAAAGATTTGTGCGATCACATAGATAGAAGTAAATGAGGATTGTCCCGAATTCCGACCTGCACGGCATTTGAAATTTAGCGCAGTGAGAGGAAAACTGCATTATTGAAAACTTCAGTTAGCATACAAATTGAAGAACCGTACACTGCTCTTTAGTAATGCACGATTTTCAAGTAAAAAGGTCTCGTCCCTTCTTAGGAGCCTGCATTACATGCAAATGCCAAAGTTATTAACTATCAGGAATAAAGAGTAGTTCTTCTAACTTGATGTTTCTCTCTCTTATTTGATATAACCTTACTAAATTTGATCGGACAGATCCATTTTGAAACTTTACAGATGCTAATTTTGCTTGCCCTCCTTCAAGCAAAACAGCCCTCTCATCCTCCTTGGTGGCTTCGCTCCCTAGCTCCACGAGGTTTGAATCTGAATGACTGTATAAAAAAGTCAAAGCTAACGAAGAGGTACCGAAAACCATTAGAAAAAATAGTAACCGGCCTACGGCCTCTCTTCTCTCATTTTCTTCATAATATAAGAATTTGCTTTGATGCTTTTGCTCGACCTTACTTTCTATATTTCCTCAAGTGACAAAGTTGCAGCACATCGACTAACCAAATCATTAATCAATTTTGCTTCGACTTGTGTTACTATTGTCATTGAAATCAGCGAAATTTGCCGAGCCGAGAGTCATATACGCACACATTAAACATCAATTGTATCTCTACATAGCATCTGAATATTTACTGCAAACTGGAATGATCTAAAGGAGTAACTAGCTCTTTCTCTTACCGCCATTCCTAAAGTACAAGCATTTAAGAATATGCTACGACCATCAAATTACTTCTAGAAGATGTCATAAATTATGGCGTAAAATGGATTTACTCTACCAGTTTTGAGCCAGCAAAACTGATCCCTGACATCCAAACAAAAGGAACATCAATTTGATTCCCTAACATCCGAACAAAAGGAACATCAATTTGATTTGAGCAAATTTGCCTATCTGAGATTATTTTCCCCTCAATCTAATCAAACTAAACACATCAATTTGATTACCTAAAAAATAACTAAAAAATTCATAATTATGTGTTGAGAAAATGCAGCATCAAACACCCACAATGCTAATTCTCTAAAATTCCAACACCTACAATTCATTACTCTAAACCAAGAATTTGACTAATCTATGAATCGTAATTACAAATTGACAGCAAAACCAAATGAGATCAAGGAAAAAAACAAAATCTATTCAAAGACGAACAATGGATTTGAGATTGAAAGCTCTTACCAATAGATCGGAGCACCAAATCGATAAGTTGCACCGCCGAGGCCTCGGATTAGATCGCTGTGTCGAGAAAGATCGTCCACGCGGTGCTGAGAAGGTCGGAAGCGAAGAGAGGGTGATTTGGGAATGGGAACGGAGCTTGGAGAGGACGAGGAGAGCTCGAGCTCGAGCATCCAGGAGAGAATGGGATGTAGGGGAGAGTGGATAGGTTCAGGTTAATTAGGGTTAGGGTTAAAATTTTAAAATCTAAAAATTTAAAATTTGAATATTAAAATTTGAAAATTTAAATTAATAAATTTAAAAATTTATAATTTGAAAATTAAAACTTATAATTTTAAATTTTAAAATTTTGAATTTTTAAATTTTAAATTTTATCTTAACTTTTAAATTTGAAAATTAAAATTTTGAATTTTAAAATTTTAAATTTGAGATTTAAAATTAAAATTTAATATCTAAATTTAAAAGTTAAATTTTAAATTTTAAATTTTGAATATAAAATTAAAATAAAAATTTAAAATTTGAGTCCAAAATTAGAATCAAATTTCAAAAAATAGGTTTTAGTTAATTGTTTTTTATTTTGGACCTTAAAATTAAAAAACTTATTTTAAAAATGAAAATCACTTATTAAATAATTTTTTTTCAAAATTCACTTTTGAGCTTAAAATTACTTTAAAAAATTAGGTCAAACACCCATATATTTAACATAGAATTATTCGTCGGTAAAAATATAAAGTTTAAAATAATTGCCGCTAAAGTATAATTAGATATTATTTAATAACGGCAATTTTATAATTGCCGCTATTAAATTGCCACAAAAAGCCTATTTTGTTGTAGTGTGATACCAAATGTAACGACCCGTCCCACTAACAATAATAACTCGTTCGGCCAAAACTACAGTCCAAAATGCTTAAGTCCAGTTATTATTACTAGTGTCCATGTCTCTTATAAACCCAATCACAACTCCATTCCTATCCGATGTGGGACTATTGGGGTGTCACAGAATGTGTGGTCAGGATGATAGTGGGCCCTTAGGGTTTAGTGGGTCGTTTGAAAAATAATATGATCTAAGGGGTGGATATGATCAAAGGGGTAGTTCTAACGGTAAAAAATTTGGTAGCACCAAGTGCTTGGTGCTATCGATAACATAATAGCCAGACTCTATATAGAATTAGGCTACAATACTATTAATAGCACCAAGTCATTGGTGCTATTTAGTTTTTAAACCTTGGATGAATGGATGTGTGGTTATAATGATAGTGGACCCCTAGGGTTTAGTGGGAGGTTGGGGAAATAGTATGATCTAAGGGATGGATATGATCAAAGGGGTAGATTTAATTGTAAAAAATTTGGTAGCACCAACTGTTTGGTGCTATCGATAGCATAGTAGCCGAACTCTATATAGAACTAGGCTACTATACTATTTATAGCACCAAGTTATTGGTGCTGTTAGGTTTTTAACTCTTGGATGAAGGAAAACGTGGTTAGGATGATAGTAGGCCTGCCACACCCCGGGGTCGAAACTGCGACCGGGGCCCGCCAACAGATCCGCCGCCCATACGGAAAACCCCGTATAGACGAAGCGTCTAACCTGCAAAAGATAAAACTACAACTGTACAAATATCAGAGCTGAAAATAAACTACTGAAATAAGAAAAATACATCTCCAAATAGTACAAGTCTGAACCTCACTACAAAAGTCTCTCAAAAAAAAATAAAACTCTCAAAAGTAACTATCTACTAAAACCAGCAGACTGTACTACGAAGATCCAACAGGGGTACCACTATACTCCAAGGACGGGTAGGGAACTAGCTCGTGACTCCCTCACCTCGATCAGCAACAGAGGAAACAGCAACTCTCTCAGGAGACTCTGCAAAACAAAGGAGAGAAAAGAGTGAAAAGAGGGGAGGGGGGACCCCAGCGGGTGTGAGAACTACAACCAACAGTAGTTCTCAGTGGGTACCGCCACCAAGCCCGACGGTCTGCCCACTAAGTCTACTAGAGGCATAAGATAACAGGAAAATGGTAATAATGAAAAGATAAGCTGGAAAGAGTCTACAGCTATCATGCCTCTATCTACAATGCTCAAAGGGTGATACAGATGAAAATGATGCATCGACTCTAACCCGAAATACCCAATCAATCCAATCACAGTGACTGCCACATAGGGTCTAGTCAAACCTGCGCCCACCTACTGCCATTACATCCACGGAGGACTGGACTTACGTAGGGCGTCCGTGACTGCCTAAAAAAGGCCCAGCCAGAGGGACTGCATCGACAAATCGTGATAGCAAAGTAACAGGCCCAGCTCCGGAGCAGCACTCGAGGGGCGCGACCCCACCGAGGAAAGTATCCGCGCATCCCTGTCGAGCTCAATATGGCTCATGCAGACTATAATCCAAATCAATGATCAACAAGATCAACCGTGCCCAAATCACATCTCTAACTCACTAGCTGGAAATACTCGAACAGTCAGGACCGCTGTCAACCCAACGGCTCCCCAAATAGGACATCAACTCTACATGCAACTCACTAGCTGGGTATACTCCACAGCCGACAACAATGAAGGGCCCGAAAACCCCAAAAGACTAGAACCTACAACCCAAATCAAACAAGAACAGGCTCTAGGTCTAGCCTCTCGTTTTTCTCGATCCAAAGAAAAAGACAGCCCTTAGAATCCAGATCACTTGAGCTCTCTCGGGTGAAGAAGTTCACAGAAAAGGTGATATTTATTACCGAAAACTATTTTCACTCAAACCCACACGGGGTGAGGACTAAAAGTAGTTCCTTTTTGTAAAACCATTTTGATTTAAGGAAACCCATTTTAATGAATTTTAGTTATTTTAGGAAAATCAGTTAGAAAATAAGTTTTATTCCCAAACCCCGAAGGGCTAATGCCTTCGCCCAATCAGACAAGAACAGACTCCGGCGACCATTCGACATTTGGAAGAAAATATTGGTTTACTGAAATCATGTATGTCCAAAAGATTCTGGATTCAAGGTCCTGCTATCACTAGTACACCTGTCACGTCCCGGGTGTAAACCAGAACCCGGGCCCGTCTACATATCCGCCGTGCACACGGTATTTTCCACGTACACGAAGCGCTAGTAACCTGCTCAGATATAAGAGATAATAAAAAGAGCATAAAAATAGAGCTGAACTAAGAACTAATACATCTCAGACTGAAGCTGGAAATAAAATACAGCACATCTGTAAAAGTAATACATCTGTCTCTCCCAGCTCACCAAATAAAATACAAACAGCTGGCCAATGCCAGACCCAAAAGTAAAGTACAACCGTCTGAGAAAAAAGGGTACACCAATAGTCCAGCTAACTAGCTCATCCTGCCTCGAGATCTATCTACTCAGCCGTCCTCTCACCTCGACAACGTCGCTGAAAACCCAGCAGCACCCGCAGAAGACACTGCAAAACAAAGGAGAAGACAAAGAGGAAAGGGAAAATGGGGGAGAGAACTACTATCAAAACAGTAGCCTCCCCTAGTGGGTAAAGCCTCAAACTCTGACGCACCCACTAGGTCTACCAGAGGCAAAAGGGAGAAGAAGAGTGGTAAACAACAAAACTGCTGAAAAGGGAAACTACCACTACTATGCCCCTAAATGCATCAGTAACCATACTGTCCCGGTAACCTAATCTATCCACCAGTAAAAACTGGTACTGCCTGCTGTCGCCCACATCATCGGGCAATAACCGCGCCGATATGATGGCAAAAACTGTCAATAACTGTCTAACCCCCACGCTCTAGAGGGGAACTCCCCAACGCTCTAGAGGGGAACTCTACCTGACCCCGACACCAAGGTTCCGGCTACACTATCCCGTACCCCTGCTCAAACCCGAGCAACAAGAACCACCTGACTAAAGAATAAGGAGAAAGAAGCAAGCATGATTTCTCCTAAGTCAAGTTCCATTATAATAGTGTAGCAACAAATAGTGGCCTAACTAGATGACCATACAAGCATGCTTATGTCCTCATGAAAGATAAAGAAAGTGTGACAAATAGTGGTTCCACATGTGTATCAATTAATAGCTCCGCATGGATATAATCATCATGCTAAAATCATTATCCAACCACACATGTCTATAATCCACAAATTACCCTCACATAAATCATCCACCTATGCATGTCCAAAAGATCCTCAAGTGGTACCCTCCCACTAGACATTTCATATTATCCCAACATGAATGTACATTCCACATGCAAGGTTAGTGGTAACATTATGTCCATGTAAACATGTATAAGTCCCAGCCACTATCAGAGTTCCACAATAGTATTTTCCATATGATAGGCTCACAATTATTGCAATTTAAGCATGCATGTCCATTAGGTGATCATTCAATATGTCCAATGAAAGGATCTCTCTAATATTCCTAGTGGGTATGTCAGAATAGAGGGATATAGCAACCACCCACCTCGATCGCGAAGTACATGAAACACCACTTCAAACTCCCCCTCTCTTAAGGAAAATCCCGGCTCACTGCGAACACTGCAACAACAACCAACACGGTGCACAAATTAATCCTACAATTAATACAATGCCGCTATCCGCATAACAGTCCACAAGATGGTCAATTTTCACCTGCGAGATGCCCTTAGAAAATTCCAGAAAAATAACCGTTGCGATCCTCGCGGCGAGCCGATCGAAACGAGTACTTGCACGTCCAAATCCGACACCTGTAGGTCAATAAATAATTAGAACATCGCCATATGTCAAAACCTTTACGAATACAAGCCTGCAGACACTCAGTCTTAAAGATGCTTAATTATCACCTTCAAAGAGTCCTCCAAAAATTCCGATAAAAATACGTGTGCGTTTCTCACGAAGCGTAGATGTCAATCGAGTCCTCATACACCTCATTTCGATGCCCGTAGACCGAGAAATCACAAGAATACTCCTCCGCTGTCCAAATCCTCACAGCGGTACAAGGGGTAAGAAGATACCTCGGGAATCATGCCAAAAATCCAAAATGAGGAAAAGTGATCAACACGAAAATCGAAGGCTGACCTCTAAGGAACACACTGCCGAAGAAATCGCCCAAAAATTCCTCCTGGTTTGCGGACAGGAAATTCCTGACTGAACTGAGACGGAAACGAGCCGAAAAAGGGAAACGTCTAGGCGCACTGTAAAACCAAGATCGCCGCTGCCGAGCCTCCAAAAATCCAGGGGATCCACCACAAGATCAAAAAATAACAAGGAACAAGTTCCCTAAAGGTCTCTCCCTCTCAATCCCTCTCTAAGACTCGGAAAAAGCAGAAAAAGAGAGAGAGGAGGGGTATTTATAGGCCCAGCCCAGCCCACATGGGCTTCCGGATTCGGGCGCCGGATTCGGGCGCCCGAATCCGGCCCAACACAAACACTGTTCAAGTCCGAAACTCTCCCAGCGCGCCATGTCACCGCGCCCCGCGCGCCCGCCAATAGCGGCGCGCCGCGTGGCGTCGCGGTCCACGGCGGGAACCGTGGGCCGCGGTTCACGCCGGATCCGCCGGGTCAGTGCGCCCGCCAATGAGCGGGCGACACGTGGCACGGTCGGTCCATCGTGCGCCGCGCCCGGCCGCCTGTCGCGTGTGCGTTGACTGGCCAATCACTGCGCGCCACGTGTCATCGCCAACACTCGCTGCGCCCGGTGCACAAACCTGATGCACCCGTCGAATCCAAAGCCGCCACGTGACTCCAGCGCATCCAATGGGGAGCCGCCACGTGGCACACCCATCCATGTACGCTGCGCCTTCCCGCACCCGTGCCCGCGCCTGCGCCTGCCCGCGCCTGCCCGCCGCCGCGCCCGCGCCTGCGCCGCCGTGCTCCACCGCCTGCCCGCCGGCGCCGGCGCCGCCCCGGCCGCCAGAATAGTAACTTTGCCTCGAAATCCGTGTTTGCGCATCCGGGCTCCGAAAAATACAAGTAAATAGCCCATTTTCATCGTTTTCGCGCGCTGAGTCCAAATTTGAAGTCCGTTTTGCCAAATTCCGTCTCTAAAATTTATCCAAGGCATCCGGACAGGTAAACTTAATCCAAATTTCGCGCTGTGTCCAATTCTGAGGTCCAATTCGTGCGCAAACACCTCCAGCACACAGCAAGGGCCTCCGAAAGCTACTAAACACACTGCAGAAGCTCTGTTTGTCCAACAGTAATTCTCTTGTGGAAATTCGGGTCCTCACATCCTCCCCCACTAAAAGAAAGTTTTGTCCTCGAAACTAAAGTCATTCCTCAACCTGGATTCTCAACCAAGTAGGGGGGTGTAGATATCCAATCATCCACGACTCAAGCTTCCAAGGCTGTCTAATACCTCCTCGAGAGACGCCAAACAATCCTCGGGTCTCTATCTAATACAAAAATAGAGGCGAGCACTCCCGGAACCCGCACCACCTCATCCAAGTACAACTAGGCTAACCGCTCGAGCTACCAAGTAGTCTGCATCGGCACAAGCATCCGCTCCTCCAGGGTCCCCGGTAATCCAACCACATGTCTATCGGCACAAAAGCTCGATCCGAGTACCTCTGTACTCCCGCGGTATCCAATAAAAGTCCCTCAACTAATCGCGCAAACTCTGGTCTCTAATCCTTAAACCGTCGGGTTGAGGTAAATCAATTCCCCAACTCTCCTGTATCAACCCGCAGCCATACACGGTCGAGAAAACCAGATTGCAAATCAATCTTCGAGAAGACCCAGTACCCTTGCAACTGGTAAATCAAATCCTCCATGCTCAACAAAAGGGTACTAGTTCTGGATGGTCACTTCATCCAAGAAGGAAAGGGGCCCTAACAAGCTGGGGTCCTCACTCGGTCATTCTCGGATCCAGACCTTTCGAGTGGACAGCACCACCGCAGGCTACAATCAAAAGGGACCCCCAGGGACACACCCTCAAGCCCTGATCGCCTCAACGGTCCCACACAGCGCCAGCTGTGGAATCATCAAACTCAACTCCAGACAGCTCTCCCGCTCAAGATATCCGCCACTTCAGTGGCTTTGTCGAGGAGATACAAAATGCTCAACAATAATCCAACGGTAACTCCACAGCCACTATGGGAGGCATCACTATAACTCGCAATCCATCTCCCATCACTGGCGATGCCAAAATCAATGCTGGTAACAGTCTAATCATCCATTCGTCAAGCTCTGCTAGCACTGCCCAGTCCAAGAAGCTCCAAGCTTCAACAATCAGTGTCGGTCTCGGCCAATCCCGAATAGCATCCACTTTGGCCGGATTTCCACCGCCGCTACTACGGCTAGAATAATGTGGCCCAAGAAGGTAAGCTTTCGAAGCTAAAAGTTGCACCTTGACAACTCAGCGCACAGCTTCTCCCACACAGGCGTTGTAGCACCATCCACAAGTACTTAACATGCTCCAAGTCACTCTAGGAGTAAATCAAAATATCCTTGGAAAAATACTGCTACTAATCCATCCAAGTACAGCTGGAACACCCAACTCCTCAAATCCTAAAGGCGGCAGGGCATTAGTCAGTCCAATTGGCCTCACTATGAGCTCATAATGCCCCTACCGTGTCCTGAACGCCGTCTTGGCAAAATCCTCGGCTGTATGATTCCAATAAATACATGCCTCATAGAAGAACAACTGCCAGAGCATAACTCAATCAAACAGTCCTAAATAAAACCCGGACATGCTTGCGCTCAAACCACAGTAGAACCCTCACCGTCGTGCATCCACGACGTGGCATCACCACCGTATATCAATGACGTGGCACTAGGTCCAACAGACCCCTCGATCCAACAGATCCTGCATCTGTGCCATCAGCTCTCTCAGCTCTATTGGCAATATCCAATGAGATGTTACCGAGGTTGGCGCGGTTCCCAAAACCACGTCAATCTCAATCTCAAACTCCCTAACCAGCGGCATCAACATCAGCTCAGGGGGACTCACACCTAGGATCTCACGGTCAACAGGGATATCCTTGAGTCCCGGTGCCGCCGTAAGCACCTCTCACACTGTCGCTGCAACCAGTGCGCTCTAACAGTGTCAACTAGCAAGCCTCCTCTTGTCTGCCTCGTAGAAGGTCACAGTCATCTCTCTCCGCACTTAACCATCCAGTGGCACTGTGCCAACCAATCTCAAGCACTGGATCAAAACACAGAACTGCCACCCATACCAATAGGTCCGCCGGTATAACTCGTGGTCTCAACGGCACTGGACATGATCCACAAGCCTCCTTCACATGCACAATACCAATAGTAACCTGTACCTCTAGTGCACGTGGTAACAACTCTGCCTCTAGTCCATGCCGGAAAGCAAAGTGCACTAACTCCGACTGCTGGGATGAAATCACACCTGTGACAACCCGATCTACTGCCGTGGCACCCTCCAACTAGGCGGCACAACTCATCCACACAATGCAAGCGGTTGTCGCTCAGTCTGCCAGAAAGTATCTAGACCAATCACAAAGGGAGCACGACCTCTGTCTCTGCTCACACTGAGGCGACGGATATGGTCCTCCGCAGACAACAAATCCACGCTACCGCAGTGCTACTCTGATATAGATGCTGATGCTGCCATCGGGGTCCACCCGACCTCTAACATCTCAGAAAATCTATTATTGCAACCGTCATATGACCGAACACAATTAATTCATGCAATTCCTTATACAATTATCCTTACTAAGCTCACCCCTCAATCACATACCAATACCCTAAACGTGCATGTTATCAATCACAAAGGGTAACATTCTGTTACGGCTTTTTGTGTTGGCATGTTTCGTGAGTAAAGTCAGTTAGTTGAGTCGGAGTCTTAAAGAGATCAAATTGTCAAATCAGCCTTCGAAGACTCATTGAAGATTCAACATGAGCTCAAGTTAACTCCCAGGTATGATTAAATATAAATCATGGTGATTAAAGTTCGTTTATAATCATTGGAATCAGGAAATTAATGAAACTCGGTTTAGACTTGGTTTTAGGAACTTGGTTTTAACTTACAACGTATTTTAAGTTTGGATTCCGGTACTTGGTCTGTTTTGGATAAAGTTTATCTTGAAAATTCAGTTTTTACATTGAGTACCGGAACCACACTTGGAGTTCCTCAAACCCGACACAGAATTTTCTGTAAATTTCATTGCGTACCGGAACACAAACCTGCGTACCGGAACACAATAAGAAAATCTGTGTTTTGCACCATTGAGTACCGGAACACAATATTTGGTACCGGTACATAATGTCATCTCGAGAAAAGTTTCCTAAACCGACTCTAATTTGTTTCCAAGGGTTATAAATAGATACTTAGGGTTTCTCGACTATGACGACTAATACCGAAAACACTCGAGAGCAACCCTAGAGGCTGGTTTTTATCTTTCTTCTCTTTAGCCTCTTTTAGGTCAATTCGACGGTTCTTCCAAGATCTATCTTTTGTCGAATTGATCTAGACTTTGCTTAGAAATTCTTTCTACGGTTCTTCAATGATAATCTAAGCAAAGGATCACCATCGAAGCCTATATTTTGTATCGGCTGAGTTTGCGTCGTGGATTCGACGTAGCACCGTGGATTCGGTGTGTTGAAGGTGTTTCGTGGATTCGAAACGTGTGCTCGTGGATTCGAGTGGCGTTCGTGGATTCGAACGTGTGCAGTGGACGTGCAATCGGTGGAGCGCAAGATCCGAAGAATTTGAAGGAGGGCTTTGAGTCCGTGGAGTCGGTAATCACCTTGTTATTCTTCTATTCTTAGTGGATTGTTATTGCGTGTTGGTCCCGTGGTTTTTCTCCTGGATTGGAGTTTCCACGTAAATCTCGGTGTGCTGTTTTTATTTTCCTCATTGGTTTTTATTTTGCACTGAGATTTGTTTTTTAAATATTACACCTATTCACCTCCCTCTAGGTGTTTGATAGTACCTATTTAGATCCTTGTGGATCCTTATATTAAAAACCAACAAGTGGTATCAGAGCGGGTTTTAGGTTTATCTATCATGTCGGGTGAAAGTGGTAATATTTTTAGACCTCCTCTTTTTGATGGGACTAATTATGCGTATTGGAAAGTGCGGATGAGAGCTTTTCTCATCGCAATTGATGAGCGGTTATGGCAATCCGTGGAATACGGTTGGGTGCATCCTATTGAGGAAGTAGAAAATTCTACTACCCCAAAACCTCGCTCTAGATGGTCCAAAGAGGAAATCGAAAGATCTTCTTACAATGGGAAAGGTATGAACGCTTTATATAATTCTCTTTCCTCGACTGAGTTCACACGAATTTCCGCGTGTGAAACCGCGAAGGAAATTTGGGATATTCTCAAAATTACACATGAGGGTACTAATCTTGTAAAAATTCAAAAGCTCCAGATGCTTACAAGTCAATTTGACTCTATTCATATGGAAGAGCATGAATTGTTTACAGATTATTACACTAGACTTCAAGATGTAATCAATACTTGTGCTAATTTAGGAGAAAAGATCCCGGAGTCGAAAGTTGTAAGAAAGATACTTCGGACTCTTCCGGAACGGTTTAGGGCAAAGGTTACCGCCATTGAAACCGTTAGTCATCCGGATGAGATGAGTGTAGAGGAATTAGTAGGTGCTTTACAAACTTATGAGATGACTTTTCCTACTAATCAAGTTTCTTCCAAGTCTTCTTCTAAGCTTACAGGTATTGCATTCAAATCAACAAAGGAAGAAGATGGCGAATCGAGTTCCGACGATGAAATCTCTTTTGCCGATTTTGAAGAACAATTGGCGCGGATCACAAAGAAATTTCGTCGGAAATTTTGGAAGAATCGAACCGATGGACCTTCATCCTCGAAACCATCTAAAGGATCATCGGGTTCTAAATCCTCTAAACTCAAAGGCGTTGCAAAACCTTCTAAAGAAAAAGAAAAAGATGATTTCGAAGGGGAAATCCAATATTATCGATGCAAAGGCTACGGCCATATTTCAACGGATTGTCCTTCTAAGAAATCATATAAAAAGAAGGCTTTGCAAGCAAAAACTTGGGACGATTCTATTTCCGATGAATCGACCTCAAGTAAAGAGGAGAAAGTTGTTGCTTTTCATGCCTCTCAAATTCCCTCTTCTAATTTGTGCTTATCATCTGTAGTTACTGACTCTACTCCTTTGATTTTGTATGAAACATCAACATCCGGCGGAGAGTCATCAAGTGAGGGGGAGTCGGACGAAGAAGAACTCGTTGAGGCATACCAACAACTTCTTGCGGAATCGAAGAAGATGGCCAAGCATATCAAGAAGTTGAGGAAGCAACGACTTGAAGTTCAAGACGAGAATCAAGCTTTAAAGATCAAACTTCATGATCTCGAGGAGGAACAAGGACGTTTATTGGATAACAATAAAATCCTCTAAGAAAAGCTAAACCAATCGGAGACAAATGCAAAATCATATATGGACAAGATTGGTTTTCTTAAAAAGCAGTTTGAGGAAATTCATGTCACCAATCAAGCTTTGACCAAGCAAGTTCATCAACTTAAATCCGACATACAAAGGCTTTCAACCGGTTCGAAGAAACTTGATTGTATGTCCGGATTAGGTCAAACAAGCAAGGTTGGTTTGGGATTTAAAAAGAACCAAACTGTGAAGGCTTCAAGTTCCACAATGAAATTGAAAGGAAGAACTTGTCACCTATGTGGACTTGAAGGACACTTGATGAAGACGTGCCCGAAAATGAAAAAGAAGAACTCTTCGGCAACTTCATCTACGAAGCGGACTCAACGGAATCAAAAGACACATCAAGTCAAAGGAGTTCACTCAACCCACCAAAGGTCCGAGCCACGACATCAATCATTCAAGTGGATCATTGCGAGGCAAAGACCTAAGGTGGATCAACAGTCAAAGCTATCAACTCCCGGCCACAACGAATCAAGACAACCCAAAATCCGACGATTTTGGATTCGGAAAGGTGATATCTTTCCTTGTCTTAAGTTCTAAATAGCTTATGACTGTGTGTAATGCTTTGATTGGTTTTCCTTTCATATTTATCTTAATCTCTGCATTACATGTTTTCAATGCTCTTTGTTTTTATGTTTTGTTTTTTGAACAAAAGGTTTTTAACGAACAAGTGCATTGAATAAAAAGGCTTTCACGTTCATTCACTCCAATATAATCTTATATGAATTATCAACTTTACTCCATAATCATAATCTTTGAAGATACTTCATTATAGGAGCTTTTGATAGTTATAAGCATCAAATTTTAGAAATCATGTATGATCTTAAGATGATCAATTTATCTCGGTTGTGTGAATTCATTGTGATAAACATGAGACAACCGACTGACTAAAATTTGGGATTTAATTCTTTCACATAAGAGATTGCATTTTTTCAAGGGTTAATAAATAAATTACAAAAGATGTGGAAGGAGTTACATCCGAAAGGAGTGTGAAAACTACCACAACATGTTGGAAAAAGCTGCCACCCCGGTCGTCCGGTTTGTGTGTGAAGCTACCGCATGTTTTGGATGCTTGACGGTACTTTATGAAATTTTTAGTTGAAGCATTCAGAGATTTATATTCAAAGTTCTTATTTTGAACAATCTCCTGGTTGGTATAAGGTGGGATAGTTAAAAGATGCTCAAAGAGCCACCCTTAGGTACTTTAGTGCTTATCTCAATTTGAAAGGGTAGAATTCAAAATTGATGTCATTTGAAAATCTCTGTAAGTCATCTTTGTAAATCCGTTACATCTTGATAGAGTTTGGATCTCAAGATTATTTTTGATGACTTATGTTTGACGAATATAACATGAAAAACGGTTTATAATGGTTTTTCTTTGTTTTTCATGATTTAGGAGTAAATCTTTTTAATTTTGTGGAATTAATTGGATTGAATGACATCTATGTGAATTCATTATTTTTCAAAGCACTTAAATTGATTTCTTGATGGAATACAAATCGGTATTTGAAAAGATTTCAAAATTTGGATTTGTTTCAAGAAATTTTTGCTTTTTGGCTCTAGTGTACCGGTACCTAATGTTTAGTACCGGAACCAAGATTCCGGATCAGAAAACCTAGTCCGGAACCCGAACATGAAATTTTCAGGTTTTCACTTGAGTACCGGTACTCCATGTTTAGTACCGGAACTAAAATTGCGGATCCGGATCAGACAAGTTTTCAATCCGGAACCCGAACGAAGATTTTCAGGATTTTGCACTGAGTACCGGTACGCGACTAATCAGTACCGGTACGCGATCTGGATTACATTATATTCCGAAACTCAAGTCTTTTATTCCATCTCTCCCATTTCAAAACACTCCCTCTCTCTCTCTAAAACATCTCTAAGGGCCTTTTCATCAAGATCAAGAGATTTGTTGCTCTCATTTGTAAGTCTCTACATTAATCTTACTTTCTTTAGCTTCAAAACCCTAGTTTTTAGGTTTTGATGTTGTTTTTAGGAATTTTTGAGTAGATCTTTACTTCAAATGAAATCTCTTGCATAAATTAACCCTATTTCATGTTTAGAACATAAATGGTACCTCTCTATGCAATTAGATTCAGGTTTTCATGCCTATATGATTGAATCTAACATTTACACATGTTCTTCACATAGAAAAATTGAGAATTAGGGCTTTTAATCTAAATGGATTTTAAATGATGAATCATCAATTGTGACATGTTTAGAATGTTTCTTAAACATGATTAAACCTTCCTATGCGATCAAATCATAGTGCATTGTGTTCTTTGTAGGAAATGGCATTTTCATGGCTACTTGCACTAGTGATCTTGATGGCCACTGGAAGTGGACGTGGTCGCGGTTCTGGAAAGAAAAAGGCAACTAAACGATCACGAGATGAAGGTACGACTAGCTCGGAATCGGAACATTCCTCAGAATATGAAGAAGAACCTGTTCAAGGAAAGGGGAAAGCACCTATGGCTCCAAGAAAAAAGAAGGGTGCGGATTCTCCTCCGCGTAGAAGTACCGGTGGACCGGTAATACGCGAGCGCTCTCAACGGAGATCAAATGTTGATGAAAGTGAACAGCATGTAAGTGCAAAACGCCGTGCCAGATTTGCAAACCGTACATGCATTGGAGAACGTCACGTGAATTTTAACGAGCTATGTCATGAGGTGCCAGACTTTGCGAGGCTTTTGGAACAAAGTCATATTCGACCACTTGGCAGAGTTCAACCTAAGATGGGTTTTTTGTTGGGTTATGTTAATATGGATCTAAATAGGGGAAAAACACCTAGAGGGGGGTGAATAGGTGTAAACAATAAACACTCAAAAAATCATTGCGCAAATAAACCCAATGCGGAAAAATAAAAGAACACGCAAGATTTTTACGTGGAAAAACTCCAAACCGGAGTAAAAAACCACGGGACCGATAACACGGCGAAATCCACTAGAATTAAAACACGTACAAGGTGATATAGCGTACTCACAGACGACTCAACCTTTTACCATACGCTCCTAGTAGATCTTCCCGCTCGCTCCACGACGCTTCTCGAATCCACGATCCGCGCCCAACGCTGAGTCCACAGCGTCCAACGTCGAGTCCACGACGTCCGACCGAATCCACGGTCTTCACCCAATACCACGCTTCGAATCCACGAACGTAGTTACACCTTGAATCCACAAGGCCACGCGAGTCCACGCGCCGATTTGGGGTAAATCGTTGTTTGTTTTGGGTGGTGATGATCCGCCGAATACTTAGATTAAAGATAGATCGGAAATACCATCTAAGTATTCATTGATTTGATTCTACTCAGAATGTGAGTATGGAAAACCTAGAATCAAATCAATCAATATAGATGAAGAAACATAGAATAAATCTATTGATTTCCTTTCTTCTCTATATATGTGGATTTTTCTTTTCGGCTATTTTTTTCTGTAATAGCGGATGCCCTAGAAATGAATACAGGGCCTATTTATAGGTTAGAAACCATTGGAAGAAGATAGGATCAAAAACTGCCTTTTCTGGAGATTTTTACCGACGGCGATCCGGATTGGAATTGGCGATCCGGATTGCAGAAGCAAGAAAGACGATTTCCAGAAAAATGGTAGTTCGGGATCCGGATCACAAAGTCCGATCCGGATCGTTCATACAGTTTTACCAGAACATCAATGTTCGGGATCCGGATTGCAAGTCCTGATCCGGATCGTGGAAGCAAACAGGTAAAACAAGTGTTCGGGATCCGGATCAGAGGATGCTGCGATCCGGATTGAACCAGTGTATGAACAAACACCCTTCGGGATCCGGATTGCCGAGTCCGATCCGGATCCTGAACATGTCCCATGTTCAGTTTTTGATGTTTAAGCAATTAAAAATTCTTCCAGGTGTTTCTACACTATAAGAAGTATTCGGATCATCAAAAATCTTTAGTTAAACGTACCTGATCCTTTTGAATTCTTCTTTCTTGAGATTGAGGTATACGATCCAAAGTTTCTTCATCTTCAATCTTCAAGACTTAATACATTCACGAAATACGCCAACTCAAATTCCGTAACAATCTCCCCCTTTGGCGGTTTCGTGACAAAACACAAATCCACAAAAGAAAATTCAAAAAGATATTTTTGTTGCTATCACCATACAACAAAAATTTACAAAAGAGATCCAGAAATTAAAAACATGAGATAAACTCCTAAGACAGACTCTAGACTTAGACATCTGTAATCTCTGCACAAAGAAATCATTCTTGACAAAAGAAATCGTTAGATACCTCAAGAATTGAATCATACAAAACCAAATACAGAGATAGAGTTTATTCTCATCATGACATATGAAGAATTCAGATATGTAAAAGAATCATAGTTAAAACCAACATATCTTCTAAGCATTCAAAAACCAAATGTCACAAATGTTAGTCCAACATCAACTTGTTAGTCATATTACATGCCCAAATAGTTAGTCGAATAGTTAGTATAGAGGCATGTCACAAAACACAAGAGAAAAACCAAAGTTGAGTTGAAGACATACTTACCTTGATATTCACACCAAATTTACATCATTGTCAACTGTTCATCATTGTTCAAAGTTCTCTCTAACGCTCTCCCCCTTTTTGTCACAAAACAAAGCCAAAACGTAGCAAGAGCTACAATATGTAAGGAGAGTTAAAAAGTTCTATCAATATGCACAACCTGAGAACTAAACTACAAGTTAGAACAAAAACTAAGTCCCAAAAAAAACTAAGAATGCAAGGTCTGCAAGAGAGTAAAGCCATAAAAAAATGAACAGAAGGTCCTGCTCAGTCTGATGAATCTGAACTGGTACAGCTCAGCTTGTTCAAAATCCCCTTGAATAGTTTTGAAATGTTTGAATACTTTTTCTTGATCTTCTTGTGCTGAGAGGAGAGTTGCTGAAGTTCTGTCGACATTCTTTCTTGTGCAGCAAAAAGTTTTCGCTGTTCCTGACGAAGCAGTTCCAATTCATCTGTGTCTGTAGTCCCTCTCTTCGAGTGTGATGGGTGCTGTGTGGATGCAGATGGTGCATTCATTCCCGTAACCCATGGAGATTCAGTTTGAAGAATTCCAGAAAGTGAGCGTGCTCTGGTGAGAGGCCCACTATGCTGACTTGCACTTTTTTGGACATTTTTCCTTCTCGTATACTGTTTGGTTGTTGAGGCTGATTTCATTAGTCTTTTTCCTTTGGTAAATTTCCTGTCCTCCTCATCAATTTTTCATTGAACATCTTTGAAGAATTCGTCCCATTCTTCTTCATCATAGTCTGAGCTCTCTTCCTCTGCGTCCTTCGTCTTGATTTGAGTTGAATCATCCTGTTCCGTTTTAACAGATATACTCGTGTGCACCATAGTGACTAACAACAGAAAGAACCAAGAGAGAGCCATTGATCTGAGTGTTTTGAGTTTTGGAGAAAGTGTCCTGTGAAGAGCCAACTCAAGAACACATGAAAAATCGTCAATTTTGAAAAATTTGAAAAATTGTACCTAGACAATCATAATCATGTAGAGAAGCCAAGAATCAAATTAGTTTTCCAAAAAGAATTTTAAAAATAGATCAATCCATGATTTTCAAAAATTCCTCTTTTATGCCCTAAAACAGAATTTTTAGAAATCGAAGCCTAAAAACTCGTTAATCAGGTAAAAACCCAGCATAAACGTAAAACTAATTGACCCAGAGTTCTTATTTCAAAAGAAATTTGATCAAAAACCATTCACAAACGAAAAAGATCCAAGTTTTCAACTCACGTTTGATGAAAAACCATAAAAACTGTGAAAAACCGAGATTTGATCAACAAAACTTACTTGGAATTGAAGAACTTTGAGTCTGGAAGCTCCAAGATGCAAGAAATCTAGAGAGAGAAACTCTAGAAGCTTGGAACAAAAGATTAGGGTAAAAGAAATCAAATCTCTTTGTTCTTATAAAAACCCTAGCCGTGATCCGGATCGGATCGTGATTGTGATCCGGATCGGCTACCCGCAGGAAGAATCCTGCGTTCGGGATCCGGATCACTTACCCCGATCCGGATCGGCTTCCACTTTTTCTCCAGAAAAATTCAGAAAAATTCCATAAAATCCAGAAAAAGTATGTAAGCACTTTATCATGTCAACTTTAAACAAAAGACATCGTTTCATACAACAAGAAATAGATTATGCAAAATCTATCAAAAATACCCAAAAATGAAACGAAAATTTACGAAAGTTAAAACACTTAAAGTTGAACAACTTCAATTACATCTATCCTGATCTTATGTGTAATGCCTTTATCAAATCATCAATTTTGGTAAAGAAAATGAAATACCAAGATCAATAGATGTTTGAAATCCCAGATAAGTTAGATAATATATCTAGACAATCTGTTGAAGGAGTGGCTCTTTGAGCATCTTAAATCAAAAATCCCACCTTATACCAACCATGAAATATGACTGAGTCAAGTATTTCAATATGCATTTTGTCAACAAAAAAAATTTGCTTTGCATTCATGGAGTATCTTTTTCTTTCTTTCATTTCCTCCATGTGGTGGTAGTTTTCACACTCCTCATTGGGATGTAACTCTTTCCACATCTTTTGAGCATTTTACATTTCATTGACTCCCCCTCAATTGGCTATCAATTATTTAATATATAAGGTATTCAACCAAACCATTGATCTCGAATTCATACTCGACTAAGCAATCAAATATGATAATGACTATACCAAGAGATCATTGAGAGAGAAATTGACTTTGATCACTTAAAAGATGGTTTAATTAACGTAAATGATCATTGCAACATTGAAATATTATGATATCAAAAGCATAATAAATTTCTAAATGCATAAAAGGATGCAATTAAAGTCAATTATGATTTATGCTCAATTAATGTCCTATGTACAAAACATAGATAAAGAACAAAACAAAAACAAAAACAAAACCTAACCTAAGCAAAGGTTTCAAAAGAGTTTATTTCAAGGAAAGCATGCCAATTGCTTTACGCAAGTGAATAAAACGTTTTTGATCCAAAGGTTTTGTTAAGATATCAGCTAATTGATCCTCAGTTGAAATATATGACAGTTGAAGAATGTTTGATTCAACTAGCTCTCTAAGAAAATGATATCTAAGTTCAATATGTTTTGTTCTAGAGTGCAACACAGGGTTTTTTGAAATGTTAATAGCACTAGTGTTGTCACATAAAATGGTTACCGAAGTTGCTGAAATCCGGAAATCGCTCAACACGCTTTTCATCCATAACAATTGGGTTGAACAACTTCCTGCTGAAATGTACTCCGCTTCGGCAGTCGAGAGTGCTATGCAGTTCTGCTTTTTACTGTGCCATGCAACAAGGCAATGGCCAAGATAGAAGCATGCACCACTCGTGCTTTTCCGATCATCCACCGATCCAGCCCAATCGGCATCTGAGTATCCAACAATATCCAAAGTCGTTCCCATAGGATACCAAATTCCGAAACTGATTGTACCTTTGATATATCGGATGATCCGCTTCACCGCTTTCAGGTGAACCTCCTTCGGTGCTGATTGATATCTCGCACAAATCCCAACACTGAAGGATATATCCGGGCGACTAGCCGTGAGATATAGTAGACTCCCAATCATACTGCGATACAGTTTCTCGTCTACATTCTCACTATGTGATTCACTTCCAAGTCCCTTATGGCTAGTTCCCATTGGAGTCGGAAAATCCTTAGAATTTTCAAGATCAAACTTTTTGACCAACTCCAGTGCATACTTGGATTGACACAAGTGAATACCTTCATCGTTTTGTTTAACTTGTAATCCAAGAAAATAAGTCAATTCGCCCATCATGGACATCTCAAATTCGCTTTCCATGGTCTCCGCGAATTTGGAAGCATCATTATCTCTTGTTGCACCAAATACAATGTCATCGACATAGATTTGTGCTACAATGAAATTGTTTTGATAATGCTTCACAAAGAGAGTCCTGTCAGCTCCCCCTCGAGTGTAGCCCTTTTCCAAAAGGTGCTTTGTCAACCTTTCGTACCATGCTCGCGGTGCTTGTTTCAGACCGTAAAGAGCCTTTTTCAGACGAAAAACATGGTTAGGTAGTTTATGATCCACAAAACCTTTCGGTTGAGCCACATAAACTTCCTCATTTAAAAAACCATTTAAAAATGCGCTCTTAACGTCCATTTGAAATAATTTGATTTTAAAATGACAAGCAATCGCAAACAATATACGAATGGACTCGAGTCTAGCTACAGGGGCGAAAGTTTCATCAAAGTCTATACCTTCTACTTGAGAGTAGCCTTGAGCAACTAACCTTGCTTTGTTCCTGATGATAGTACCTTCTTCATTTTTCTTGTTCTTGAAGATCCATTTGGTACCTATCACATTGTGTTGCTTCGGAGGCTTCGTCAATTCCCAGACTTTGTTTCGCTCGAATTGATGGAGCTCTTCCTGCATTGCTTTAATCCAATAGTCATCTTGGAGAGCTTCATCAACATTCCTTGGTTCGATTTGAGATACATAGCATGCAAATCCGCAAACCAATTGTCTCCGTGTTCTAACTCCTTCTTGTGGATCTCCAATGATGTTCGATTCAGGGTGATCCTTGGAGATGCGTAACGTTTGAGGTAGAGGAGTAGACGGAGGTACACGAGATGATTCCTGCACATCAGATAAACTTGAAGAACCGTTAGATGCATCATTATTATCGAAAGAATTGTTAGAAGAAGATGCATTAGCAGGTGTATCATCATCAAGAGAGATATCGAGGGTAGATTTTTCAGATTCAAAGTGAAAAGCTTCATCTACCTTAACATTTATCGATTCTACGATCGTCTTAGATTCTAAGTTAAAAACTCGATATGCTCTGCTGTTTGTAGAATAACCTAAGAAAATCCCTTCGTCACTTCGAGAGTCAAATTTTCCAAGATTCTCACGATCACGTAAAATAAAACACCGACTCCCAAAGATGCGAAAATATTTGATGTTAGGTTTTCTACAAAACCAAAGTTCATATGGTGTATTCAATGTCCCCGGGCGCAAATACACGCGATTAATAACATAAACAGCAGTGTTCACCGCTTCAGCCCAAAAATAAAAAGGTAAGTTCCGGCTGTGAAGCATAACACGTGCCATTTCCTGTACGACCCTGTTTTTGCGCTCGACTACACCATTTTGTTGAGGTGTATAAGGTGCGGAGAATTCATGTTTAATGCCATTAGAAGTGCAAAAATCAATGAATTTGGAATTTATGAATTCCCCACCTCTATCACTTCTAACTCGAGTAATCTTTTCATTCTTTTCAATCATAATACGATTGCAGATTTCGTGAAAAGAATCAAAAGTATCAGCTTTTTCTTTTAAAAATGCTACCCAAGTATATCTAGAAAAATCATCAACCAATAAGAAAATATACCATTTACCTCCCAGAGATGGTTGACGAGTTGGCCCCATTAAGTCCATATGCAAAAGTTCCAAAGGCCGTTTTGTACCTATGTGGTTCAAGTTCTTGTGTGCAGTCCTAGACTGTTTTCCTTTTTGGCAACCGCCACACACAAGGTTTTGTTCAAAAGAAAGTTTCGGAACCCCCTTGACCACATCTTTGTTCGAAATTCTAGCAAGTTCCTTAAAGTTTATGTGACCTAGCCTTTCATGCCAAAGTGTTTCATTTTTCAAAGATGCTAGGTTACATTTTTCAGAAATCTTAGTAGGAACTACATAACAATTGTTTTCTGATCTAACCCCTTTTAAAAAGAAAGCATGGTTCTGTCAGTTACAGTACATTTATCAGATGAAAAATTAACTGAATAACCACTATCACAAAGTTGACTTATGCTTATGAGGTTAGTCTTAAGGCCATGAACAAATAACACATTATTTAGAACCGGGCCATCTGGAATAGCTACCGTTCCCTTTCCAACAATTTTGGAAGACCGACCATCTCCGAAAACAACAAGTCCTCCGGAGTTTTTCTCAAATGTTTGAAAACAGTTTTTGTCACCGGTCATATGACGGGAACACCCGCTATCCAGATACCAAGACGAACTATCATATGCATGCAAGGAAACATTGGTAGCAAGACAAGGGAAAATTTCACCTTTGCGCACCCAAACCTTTTTGGAGTGCGTCGGTAATGATCGTGAAGTTGATCTCCTAGGTGAGAGCGTCTTGCTTGAAGAGTTGCTGCTCCTTGATGATGTCGTCTTGAGCGGTGTACTACCAAGGCTCTTTTCCTTTGAATGAATTGCACTTGATTTCTGAGGAATAGCCTTTTTGGTAGTCATTGCAAGAGGTGCTTGAGGTGTGCGTTTGGCTTCCATCTTGCAATTTCTCCTTATGTGCCCTGAAATGCCACAACGAAAACATACCTTAATTCTTGTCGATTCCGAGGAGGATGTAGTAGGCTTGTTGTCGTTGCTTGTCGTGAATTCCGGTGTCGGAGGAGGAGATACCGACTGAGGCACAAATACTGTCCCACTCGAACTTGGAATGTCTCCAGTTTGAGTGTATCCGAGGCCGAACTTATTTCTTTGACCAAGACCAAGAAGTCTGTCCAACTTACTCCTTCCAGAAGAAAATCTCTTTAAGTCATCCTTCAGTTGGCGTATGGTCTCCGTCATTTCCAATTTTTCCTGTCGAGCCTCGCCGTTGAGCTTCAAGAAGTAATTCGCTTTGTTCACCATATCTATATAATTCTTCTCGAATTGCTCATTGGACTCTTGAAGGGAAACATTTGTTTTAATCAAATTATCCCTTTCCACTTCAAGATCGGTTGAGAGAGAGGTTACCCTTTTTACTTCTTCTTCGAGATCCTGCAATCTCCCTTTCAACCCCTTGTTTTGCTTAGCCAGTTTCTTTGAATCCCTCAAAAGTCTGTGGTAGGCTAGAGCAAAATCTTCACCTTCAGAATCATCCGATTCATCGTCCGTTGCAATCTTTTCAACATGGGAGGAGTTGGACAAGGAATCGGATGTACTTGCCATTAAGCACATGAAGGGTGAAGATGTAGTGGACGCGTGGAAAGCTGTCGCGTTGTCTTCTTCATCACTTGAGGATGACTCATTTGACGTGGAGTTGTCATCCCAAGTAACGACTTGCATCGCTTTCTTCTTTGCCGGATTCTTGTTGGGACACTCCGTTGCAATGTGGCCGTAGCCTCGACATTTGAAGCACTGAACTTGTCCCTCTGAACTTTTCTTATCCTTTGAGAAGTTCTCTTGGTTCTTGACTTGTAACTTGAAGGACCCTTGCCTTTCTTCGACTTTCCGAAGGATGGAGTTTTGCTTGAATTTCCCCTTCGAAAGTTGCGGCGAAACTTCCTTGTCAAGAGAGCGAGCTGCTTCTCAAAGTCCTCCATAGAAAGGTTCTCGTCGTCGTCCGAGGAGGATGAATCCGCGTCTTCTTCTTTAGTTGATTTCAATGCGTAACCTGAAGACTTAGAAGAGGATGCCTTTCCAGAAGAATAGTTAGTAGGAAATGTCATTTCATAAGTTTGTAAAGCACCTACTAATTCTTCTACACGCATTTCGTCCGGGTGTTTAATTGTTTCAATGGCTGCGACCTTCGGGCGAAATCGTTCAGGAAGAGTTCTTAAATTTTCTTACAACTTTAAATTCTGGAATCTTCTCTCCCAAGTTAGCACATGAGTTTACGATGTCTTGCAATCGTGTGTAATAGTCAGTGAAAGATTCATTCTCTGCCATAGAGATAGAGTCAAACTTGCTCGTAAGCATTTGCAGTTTCTGAATCTTCACTAGGTTAGTTCCCTCATGCGTAACTTGAAGAACATCCCAGATTTCTTTCGCAGTCTCACATGCCGAGACGCGAGAGAACTCAGTTTGTGACAAAGCATTAAATAGAGCATTAATCCCTTTGCCATTGTAAGAAGATGAGTCTATCTCTTCCTTGGTCCATTTCGACCTAGGTTTTAAGGTGCGAACATCATCAATAATTTCAGTTGGATTAGACCATCCTAATTCAATTGATTGCCACACCCTTTCGTCGATGGAAATTAAAAAGGCTTTCATCCGTACTTTCCAGTACGCATAATTTGTTCCATCAAAGAAAGGGGGTCGATTGATGTTTCCACCTTCAACCATTGTTTACAACCCTATTCCCGCTCTGATACCACTTGTTGGGTTATGTTAATATGGATCTAAATAGGGGAAAAAACACCTAGAGGGGGGTGAATAGGTGTAAACAATAAACACTCAAAAAATCATTGCGCAAATAAACCCAATGCGGAAAAATAAAAGAACACGCAAGATTTTTACGTGGAAAAACTCCAAACCGGAGTAAAAAACCACGGGACCGATAACACGGTGAAATCCACTAGAATTAACACACGTACAAGGTGATATAACGTACTCACAGACGACTCAACCTTTTACCATACGCTCCTAGTAGATCTTCCCGCTCGCTCCACGACGCTTCTCGAATCCACGATCCGCGCCCAACGCTGAGTCCACAGCGTCCAACGTCGAGTCCACGACGTCCGACCGAATCCACGGTCTTCACCCAATACCACGCTTCGAATCCACGAACGTAGTTACACCTTGAATCCACAAGGCCACGCGAGTCCACGCGCCGATTTGGGGTAAATCGTTGTTTGTTTTGGGTGGTGATGATCCGCCGAATACTTAGATTAAAGATAGATCGGAAATACCATCTAAGTATTCATTGATTTGATTCTACTCAGAATGTGAGTATGGAAAACCTAGAATCAAATCAATCAATATAGATGAAGAAACATAGAATAAATCTATTGATTTCCTTTCTTCTCTATATATGTGGATTTTCTTTTCGGCTATTTTTTTCTGTAATAGCGGATGCCCTAGAAAAGAATATAGGGCCTATTTATAGGTTAGAAACCATTGGAAGAAGATAGGATCAAAAACTGCCTTTTCTGGAAATTTTTACCGACGGCGATCCGGATTGGAATTGGCGATCCGGATTGCAGAAGCAAGAAAGACGATTTCCAGAAAAATGGTAGTTCGGGATCCGGATCACAAAGTCCGATCCGGATCGTTCATACAATTTTACCAGAACATCAATGTTCGGGATCCGGATTGCAAGTCCTGATCCGGATCGTGGAAGCAAACAGGTAAAACAAGTGTTCGGGATCCGGATCAGAGGATGCTGCGATCCGGATTGAACCAGTGTATGAACAAACACTCTTCGGGATCCGGATTGCCGAGTCCGATCCGGATCCTGAACATGTCCCATGTTCAGTTTTTGATGTTTAAGCAATTAAAAATTCTCCCAGGTGTTTCTACACTATAAGAAGTATTCGGATCATCAAAAATCTTTAGTTAAACGTACCTGATCCCTTTGAATTCTTCTTTCTTGAGATTGAGGTATACGATCCAAAGTTTCTTCATCTTCAATCTTCAAGACTTAATACATTCACGAAATACGCCAACTCAAATTCCGTAACATTTTTGTGTTGAGATCATCAGGAAATTCTACATGAAAGCTAACATACTCCAAAAAGACCATGACACAGGGGCTTTCATCATTGAAACAACAGTTAGAGGCGTCAAGTTCGACATTACTCCAGCAGTAATTGGCGCAAATCTTGGGCTAGCTGTTGACACTTCTGGTCTTTATTACACTGATGGTGGTTTCCAACATGACACCCATTGGGACATAGTTGTGAACTCAATTTTCTAGTCAAGGACGCACACTAATAGGTCATATGTTGTGATGACCTGGATCTTCACAGAGCTGCAGTAGAGTGATTGGAGACTTCTGGGGGCCTGTACTATGTGTTGGAGGTGTTTGTGCACCAATTGGACACAAGTGGCGGACTTCGGGTTTAAATGGATCACGTGGGTGGTCGGTTGACTCCGTTGGAACTTTTAAAGTGGTTTCGCGCGAAACAGATATTAAAATTGGGCTCAGCGTGAAGTTTGGACAAAAGAATACCTTTCCGGATGCCTTCGGCAATTTTTAGGAGTGGAATTTGGCAAATCGGACACCGGATTTGGACTCAGCACACGAAAACGGTCAAAATGGGCTATTTACATGCATTTTTCGGAGGTTGCTACAGTAATTTCACTGTTCATTGCCGGAACAGTGTTTCCGGCGAGGCCGGCGGCGGCGGGCAGTGGCGGAGCGCGGCGGACGGGCTCGGGCAGGCGGCGGAGAGGCCGCGGGCAGCGCGCGGGGGCGGGCAGCGCGCGGGAGCGCGGGCAGGCGCGCGGTCCACGGGCCGGCGTGCGCCGGAGGCGGGACACGTGGCATAGCATGGTTGGGTGGCGCAGTGGGCGCGGTTCACGGGTGGCGCGGGGTGTACGGTGGACCGGGCGGGGCCACGTGGCAACCGGTGGTTGGCCGGTCCACGTGTGCCCGGTCCACGGAACTGGAGGGGCGGCCTCGGGATTCGCGCCTGGCAGGCGGCGCAGGCGGCGGGCGCAGGCGGCACATGGGCGCGTTGACCGGATTTTCCCGCGCTCGGGCCCGCCACGTGTCGTCGCCGCGTTGGTCCACGTGTCGCGCGGTGGATGGGCCGCACGGCTGTCCGCTGTTCGGGGGCGACGTGGAGGCCCGTGGGTGATTCGGGCCCGCACAGTGTTGGGCCGGGCCCAACACTGTAGCGGCCCGAATTTTTCGAGCGCCCGGAAGTGGGGACACGGCGTCATTATTTGAATTGTTTTTCCAGCCTATAAATAGGCCCCTGTTCAGCACTGGAGAACTTTTTCTCTGCGCGGATTTTTGCAGTGCAACCTTCACGAGTTTTCCTCCTCTCCCAGAGCCGGTTCCATCTACAGATTCCCAGATTTTTCTGCGGCACGCATCCCAAGGTTTCCATTTTTACGGCGCGACGCGACGCTCGTTCGTTTGTGATCTTCTTTGTCCCGTTTTGGTGCGAGGACACCCCGGCTTATTTCGACCACCCTTTTTGTCGATTTTTGCGCCGTTGGCTTCACGACAGGTAGGGCTACGATCTTCGTGACTTGAGTTTTCCCTCGTTTTAAGTTTATCTTGGAGTTTCTCGAGCTTTCATTTGACCCTTTTCTTGGGCGGAGTTTTTGGACAGCACTGTGGTATTTCGGCCATATCTTTGTGCACAGGCATCGAATCGAGGCATTTCAAGAGACATTTTTCATCTACATTTCGCAAGGAATCTCCTGGATTTTTCTCAGATTTTTCTGAATATTTTTCGAAGGTGAAAAATCTCTGTGTATAGAAATTATTGCTACAGTTTTTTAGAGCAGTTTAATTCGAGGTGGTTCCCTTGTCGGATTTGTTTCTCAGCGTAGGAAACTCGGTTTTGAGCGTGCAGGTACTCGTTTCGACCGGTTCGTCGCGAGGATCGTGACAGTATTTTTCTTGGAATTTTTCAAGCATTCTTCGTAGGTGAAAATAGGGAAACACTGGACTGTTGTATTTGGACAGATTTTATTGGAGCATTGTATGATTAATTATGTATGTTCTTTTGGGAATTTTGTACAGTGATCGCGGCGGCTTATCTGTTTGGGCGAGAGCACTATTTGGACTTGGAATTAGCGATCGAGGTGGGTGGTTGTTATATCCCTCATTTTTCTGACATACCCACTAGAAATATTACAGAGATTTTATTGGAACCTTGTGATTGATAATTGCTAACCTTATGAGCCTATCATGTGAGACATATCATGTCGGAAATGCTTTTAGAAAACTGCTATGTTGGAACCATGATCGTATTTGGAACTTAGACATGTTGGCATGGATTTAATAGTAGTACATAATCTTATATGTGGTGGATAGTGGCATGTTTGGACAATGTGTGATATATCTTGTTGGTGGGTGCTACTTGGGGTTCTTTTGGACATGTATAGGCGGATGGTTTATGTGAGGGTAGTCAGTGGATTTTAGACATGTGTAAATATTTAATGACTTTAGCATGATGGTTGTATCTATGCGGAATTATTATCTAATACACATGTGGGACTATTAGTTGTTATTCTTCTTCCAATTTTTACATGAGGACAATTACATGCTTGTTTGGACATCTAGATAGGCCATCTTTTATCGCTACACTTTCATGCTAGAACTTGACTTAGGAGAAACCTTGTGTGCTTCTTTTCTCCTTTTCGTTAGTCAGGTGGTTCATGTTGCTCGGGTCTGAGCAGGGGTTTGGGGATAGTGTAGCCGGGGCCTGGATTGTGGATCATGGGTTTTGACGGCAACCGCGGATATTGGGCAGTTGACCGGATGTCGGTTATAGGACATCGGTAATAGGGCATGATTATGGACTAGAGGGTTTTGTGGCAACCGCGGATAGTAGGCGGTTGACCAGATACATATTATTTTACCCGATTTTTGGATTGTGGGTTATTCCGGCGACCGCGGATATTGGGCGGTTGACCGGAGGTCGGTTGTGAGACCTGGTTGTGGATTGTGAGGTATTGCGGCGATCGCGGATTTTGGGCGATTGACCGGATGTTCATTTGTGCATCAGATTGGGGATCAGTTTCTTTTAGTGGAGGGGTGTGTTCCACTGGGGTTTTATAGTTGTGATCCAGTCCTGCTTTTGATACTTATCATACCGGCGCGGTTATTGCCCGGTGATGCTTTCCTCGTGTGGGTCGCTCCCCTCGAGATCCCCTCCGGAGGCCGGGGCCAGACAGTTATGGACAGTTTTACTATCACATCGGCGCGGCTGATTTGCCCGATGATGAGGACGGCATGAGGAGTTTTGCTATCACATCGGCGCGGCTTACTTGTCCGATGATGAGGGCGGTACAGATTGGGTTCATCTGGGACGGTTGGTTACTGTTGTATACGGTTATTCCAGTCTAGGACTGCATTTTTAGAGGCATAGTAGTGGTAGTTTTTCCCTTTACAGTAGTTTTATTACTTACCACTCTTCTTCCCCTTTTTGCCTCTGGTTGACCTAGTGGGTGTGTTCTGGGCGTGAGGCTTTACCCACTAGGGGAGGCTACTGGTTCACTAGTAGTTCTCACCTCCATTCTTCCTTTTTCTTTTCTTCTCCTTTGTTTTGCAGAGCCTTCTGCGGGTACTGCTGGACATACAGCGGCGGGTCGAGGAGAGAGGACGGCCGAGTAGCTAGGCAGTGGGCCCGATAGTGAGTAGCTAGACTGGTACCTCTTATGTATCCTATCTCAGACAGTAGTACTTTCACTTTTGGGGACTGGCTTTAGCCAGCTGGTTGTACATTTGTGGTGAACTGGGAGAGAGACTTGTACTTTATTTTACAGTCATTTTTGTATTTCTACTTCCTGTTCTGTCTGAGATGTAGTATTTTCAGTTCAGCTCTGTTTTATTGCTCTATTATTGTATCTGTTTTATTTGAGCAGGTTACCGGCGCTTCGTGTATGCGGAAAATTCCGTGTGCACGGCGGATCTGTAGACGAGCCCGAGTTCTGGTTTACACTCGGGGCGTGGCAGATTAGTTGGTATCAAAGCTTAGGGATAGGTCAGTTGGGACTTAGGAAACCCTAGGCTTTTGGTTAGCCCTAAGATGATAGGGCGTGAGGGACGTGACATTTTGCGAAAGTCGGTGATTTGGTTTTGACTCTTCCAGTGAGTGAAGAGGGATCGATATATTCTATTTCTGTGGGACAGTTATGTTGGCTGCAGACAACATAAAGTTACAGGAATAGGGGGATGTCCTTGACTTTCGCTAGATTGGGTCGTGTGTGGTTGTGTGGCTGATTTGTGGCTCTTTTTTTTTGTGTGGCAGATGCCTCCCCGACGTCGGATTCCTACCCGGGGTGCCCCTACACCCCCTGTTGAGCCAGGACTGGCTGGACCTTCTGAGATTACTGAGTTGAGGGCCTTGGTGGCCCAATTGGTTGAGAGCAACCGCCGGCAGGAGCAGCGGATTGAGCAGCTACTGGCGCAGAGAGAGGCGCCGCCTCCGACAGTTTTAGAGGCCCCTGCACCACCTGTGGTACCACTTGTGCCGACGGCGCCATCATCGAGTAGCGGGGCTCGGGGAGTGGCCCAGCCTTTGACCCTGGCCGAGGAGCAGGATATTGCTGACAAACTTGACAAGTTTTGTCAGCACGGACCGCCTAGATTCTCGGGGCGGGATATGCAGCCGTGGGAGGTTGGGACCTGGCTATCAGCATTGGAGAAGATTTTCAGGGATTTCTTCATCGACCCGAGGTACAGAGTTCACATGGCGGTACACTGCCTAGATGGAGATGCAGATACTTGGTGGCGTCGGGTGGAGCCACGGGAGTTTCAGATTTCTCGACAGTTACCCTGGTCCGAGTTTCGGCGTATGGTATTGGATACCTATTTTCCGACCAGCGTGAAGAGGAAACTGGAGGATGATTTGAAGAACCTTCAGCAGGGCGACAGGCCGGTTCAGGATTACCATCAGGAGTTCATGCAGTTGCTTAACTGCGTGCCTTATGTCACCCGTGATGAGCCACATCAGGTCGAGTTATTCGAGGCAGGCCTCCGCAGCGAGATTTATATCCTAGTGCATGCACAGCGACTCCAGACCCTTAAGGAGGCCGTCGAGCATGCCGAATGGGTGGAGAGAGGCGACACAGTGGTGGCGAGGCGAGGCGGGATGGTCGCACAGAGTCCCGTTAGGAAACGACCAGTGCCCGAGGACGAGGGACAGGCTAGCTCGGGGAGACCGCCGCGGCCTCAGTTACCTAGCCGTGGGCGTGCGGAGCAGCGAGAGCCTAGTGGATTTCAGAGGCCATCGCAGTAGCAGCCGGAGTCTCAGCATCAGACACAGAGACAGCATCAGCCGGGACAGCCACGGCTTCGCGACAGAGACAGATGTATATTCTGCGGGGGACCTCATTTGTCGCACACCTGTGATCAGAGGTGGGGTCGTTGTTACAAGTGTGGACAGCCAGGCCATATTCGAGCTTCGTGCCCCTTTTCGACTTCAGCGGCACCTTCATCAGCATCGGCTCCTTTTCCGCCTCAGCAATAGTTGTCAGCTCAGCGGCCTTATGCTCCAGCGAGCGGATCACCTTCTTTTTACCCTGCGGATCACCGGCCGCCGGCTCAAAGCGGTCGAGTCTACGCCGCTCAGGTGGAGGACTTTACAGCAGCCGACCTTGTGGTGGCAGGTATTATTTTATTTTATTTTACTTTATTTTATTGACCGGCATTAGGTTTTGCTTTGCATTACACTTGAGCATCCTAGTCATTTGTTAGGAGTGCATGTACTTCTTTGCTTGGGTTAGGGGTAGGACGGTTACCTGGTGTTCGAGAGGTTCATATTCCCGATCCTCGACACGTAGGGGAGTGTTGTTGGTCCTGCCCGGTGTAGTTGGGTCCTTGATAGTACCGGTAGACCTGATGGTCTTAACCTAGTTATGGGTCTTGGATTTGGTACTTAGGACGGTTTGGCTCGTTCGGTTTTCTTTTTCGCGGCGGTTGATTATGCCGCGAGGACGGTCCTCTTAGGAAGGGCTAGGCCAGGAGTAGATAGTGTGCTGGGGTTACTTGGGGGCTATCTTTGCCTCTTTGGTTTCGGCTTTGCGTGCGGTGCGAGTGTTCCGCCGTGAGTGCGCAGCCTTTTTGGCTAGCGTGGTGGTGGGATACCCCAGGAGTGGGGAGGTACTCGCGTTGAGCTTTTATGCCTTTGGACTTAGTGGTTGGATTATCGGGGCCCTGGGAGGAGCGGATGCTTGTACCGTTGCAGACTACTTGGTAGCTCGAGCGGTTACCCCAGCTGTACTTTGGTGAGGTGGTGCGGTTTTCTGGAGTGCCCGCCTCTATGATTGTTCTAGTTGAGACCCGAGGATTGTATCGCGTCACCGGAGGAGGTATTAGACAGCCTTGGGAGCTTGAGTGGTGGATGATTGGGTATTTACCCCCCTCTATTTGGTGGAGGTTCCGGGTTAAGGAATGACTTTAGTTTCGAGGACGAAACTTTCTTTTAGTGGGGGAGGATGTGATGACCTGGATCTTCGCAGAGCTGCTGTAGAGTGATTGGTGACTTCTGGGGGCCTGTACTGTGTGTTGGAAGTGTTTGTGCACCAATTGGACACAAGTGGCGGACTTCGGGTTTAAATGGATCACGTGGGTGGTCGGTTGACTCCGTTGGAACTTTTGAAGTGGTTTCGCACGAAACGGATATTAAAATTGGGCTCAGCGTGAAATTTGGACAAAAGAATACCTTTCCGGATGCCTTCGGCAATTTTTAGGAGTGAAATTTGGCAAATCGGACACCGGATTTGGACTCAACACGCGAAAACGGTCAAAATGGGCTATTTACATGCATTTTTCGGAGGTTGCTACAGTAATTTCACTGTTCATTGCCGGAACAGTGTTTCCGGCGAGGCCGGCGGCGGCGGGCAGCGGCGGAGCGCGGCGGACGGGCTCGGGCAGGCGGCGGAGCGGCCGCGGGCAGCGCGCGGGCGCGGGCAGCGCCCGGGCAGGCGCGCGGGAGCGCGGGCAGGCGCGCGGTCCACGGGCCGGCGTGCGCCGGAGGCGGGACACGTGGCATAGCGTGGTTGGGTGGCGCAGTGGGCGCGGTTCACGGGTGGCGCGGGGTGTACGGTGGACCGGTCTGGGCCACGTGGCGACCGGTGGTTGGCCGGTCCACGTGTGCCCGGTCCACGGAACTGGAGGAGCGGCCTCGGGATTCGCGCCTGGCAGGCGGCGCAGGCGGCGGGCGCAGGCGGCACATGGGCGCGTTGACCGGATTTTCCCGCGCTCGGGCCCGCCACGTGTCGTCGCCGCGTTGGTCCACGTGTCGCGCGGTGGATGGGCCGCGCGGCTGTCCGCTGTTCGGGGACGACGTGGAGGCCCGTGGGTGATTCGGGCCCGCACAGTGTTGGGCCGGGCCCAACACTGTAGCGGCCCGAATTTTTCAGGCGTCGGAAAGTGGGGACACGGGCGTCATTATTTGAATTGTTTTTCCAGCCTATAAATAGGCCCCTGTTCAGCACTGGAGAACTTTTTCTCTGCGCGGATTTTTGCAGTGCAACCTTCACGAGTTTTCCTCCTCTCCCAGAGCCGGTTCCATCTGCAGATTCCAAGATTTTTCTGCGGTACGCATTCCAAGGATTCCATTTTTACGGCGCGACGCGACGCTCGTTCGTTTGTGATCTTCTTCGTCGCGTTTTGGTGCGAGGACTCCCCCGGCTTACTCCGACCACTTTTTTTGTCGATTTTTTGCGCCGTTGGCTTCACGACAGGTAGGGCTACGATCTTCGTGACTTGAGTTTTCCCTCGTTTTGAGTTTATCTTGGAGTTTCCCGAGCTTTCATTTGACCCTTTTCTTGGGCGGAGTTTTTGGACAGCACTGTGGTATTTCGGCCATATCTTTGTGCACAGGCATCGGATCGAGGCATTTCAAGTGGCGTTTTTCATCTACATTTTGCAAGGAATCTCCTGGATTTTTCTCAGATTTTTCTAAATAATTTTCGAAGGTGAAAAATCTCTGTGTACAGAAATTATTGCTACAGTTTTTTAGAGCAGTTTAATTCGAGGTGGTTCCCTTGTCGGATTTGTTTCTCAGCGTAGGAAACTCGATTTTGAGTGTGCAGGTACTCGTTTCGACCGGTTCGTCGCGAGGATCGTGACAGTATTTTTCTTGGAATTTTCCGAGCATTCTTCGCAGGTGAAAATAGGGAAACACTGGACTATTGTATTTGGACAGATTTTATTGGAGCATTGTATGATTAATTATGTATGTTCTTTTGGGAATTTTGTACAGTGATCGCGGCGGCTTATCTGTTTGGGCGAGAGCACTATTTGGACTTGGAATTAGCGATCGAGGTGGGTGGTTGTTATATCCCTCATTTTTCTGACATACCCAATAGAAATATTACAGAGATTTTATTGGAACCTTGTGATTGATAATTGCTAACCTTATGAGCCTATCATGTGAGACATATCATGTCGGAAATGCTTTTAGAAAACTGCTATGTTGGAACCATGATCGTATTTGGAACTTAGACATGTTGGCATGGATTTAATAGTAGTACATAATCTTATATGTGGTGGATAGTGGCATGTTTGGACAATGTGTGATATATCTTGTTGGTGGGTGCTACTTGGGGTTCTTTTGGACATGTATAGGCGGATGGTTTATGTGAGGGTAGTCAGTGGATTTTAGACATGTGTAAATATTTAATGACTTTAGCATGATGGTTGTATCTATGCGGAATTATTATCTAATACACATGTGGGACTATTAGTTGTTATTCTTCTTCCAATCGGACTATCTTAGTACCACGCAAAGTAGCCTCAACAGGTGCATCATCATCGTCATCATCTTCGCATCTGGAGTGGCAACTTGAGGGGAGCGACCCCACCGAGGAACAAGCATGTCTCATCTCGCTCAAAAGCGGTATCTACAGGCTATAATCCACGATCGAACTGATCAGAAACTCGAATGCCAACTAACCCATAATCAGGTCGGAGAACCCTCCACGACTCAATCTGATAATGCACTCAAACCCCCAAGACACTAGAAAACTCATCCACTGAGCTATAAAAATCCATTCAACCCCCAGGCACGAATATACATGCATTCTGAACCTATCAAATCCCCTCAGGGTGATCTCAGTGTAAAAACCCATTTTAAAAGCTATCTTTGTTAAAATGGTTACAACAATTTTTAAAACTATTCAGATGCATTTCTAATGTCAACTAATCATGCAGTCTAGTGTCGAAAGGTCTCAAGAATATGCTGATGATAATTGGGGTTCAGGTCTGTTATTCTAAAATGTTCTAAACCGCTATCAGATTTTACCAGCTATAAAAACTGCTAAACTAGGCATGCTAAACATGCTTTCAACAGAATTAGAAGGCATTCCATAAAGTTTGGAAGAATTCCAACCCACCTAGATGTGCACGTTAATCCTGAGTCCAAAAGAGCTAAAATTTAACGGGTGTGATCCTCAGGTTTCCACGATTCCAACGCACCAAAAATCGACGGAAAACTTCACCCGGTCACTGAGATATAAGCCAAACATCGCGGTAAGCTCAAATCATTCAAAATAGTAACCTTATCACACATCTGTCCACAAAACAGAAAATTATCTCCTACAAGATGCCATCCAAAAATTCCAAGAAAAATACAGTTGCGATTCTCGCGAAGTGTAGATCGGAATCAAGTGCTTAAACACCAAATTCCGCCACCCGTAGGCCAAGAAATTGCAAGATTACCTTAGCTCTGTTCAGAAAAGTGTCGCGGAAAAAGGGGGTCTAAAGATGCTATGAGAACTCCCATAAAAACTCGAAACGGAGTAGAGCGATAAGTACCAAAATCGAAGGCCTACCTGTCATGGAAACACCGACGCAAAAATCGGCGAAAAACTCCCAGAACTCAGCTCAGGGGAGCCTGCGGACAAATAGTCGACGGAAAAGACCGATGTCGAAGAAACATCACGACTCGCGAGATCGGGGTAGGGAAAATATCAAACGATCTCCAAAAATTTTCTAAAACCTCAAGAAGTGTAGAAGACACACAGAAGAAACTCACTGTCAAAAACGGCTCCCAAAACGGATCTTATAAAGTCCCCAAATGAAGCCCACAATGCCCTATTTATAGCTGAAATCCATGAAAAACCAAGATTCGGGTCAAAGGCATATTCCGAGCGCCCGGAAGTTATTGTGCGCGCCCGAAAATACGTGGCGCGCATCCGGGCCGTCCACGTGCAGGGCCTGAATCGCTATGATCGCGCCACGTGTCCGCCTCATCCAGCTCCGCGCACTCGCGCACGTGCGATGACTTGGACCGGCCAATCGCAGCGTGACACGTGGCGGGTCGCAGTCCACCCGCCGGTCTACGCGCCGGGTCTTCCGGAAAGTGTCGGCCAATCACACGCTGCCACGTGGCGCCGCCCCGCCATCGCAATTCACGAAGCCCGGGCCGTGGCAGTGCGAAAATTCCCTGGTCCCGGTGCACGCGCCTGGGCCGTGGACCGGCCTGCCCACGCCCGCGCCTGCCCGCAGTCGTGCTCGCGCCTGCACGCAGCCACGCCGCCGTACTTCGGCGCTGTCCGAGCTACAGTACCTGCCCGTGCTACAGTAAAACAGTGTCCTGAGTCCAAAAAATACAACTAAATAGTCGATTTTCATCGTTTTCGCAAGCTGAATCCAAATCTGATGTCCGTTTTGCCAAATTTCATTCCTAAAATTTGACGAAGGCTACCGAAAAAGCAAACTTGATACGATTTTCGCGCTGGGTCCAAATATGCGGTCTGATTCGCGCACAACTAAAACCATCACACAACATAGGCCTCCAGAAGCCACTGATTACCCTACAAAATCATCACACTTATAATCAAGATTATGAGTATAGATCTTGTTTTAAATAGTTTAAAGAATTTTCTAACAAAAAATCAATTAATTAAGATCTCTTTATACCATTAAATGAGGAAAAGACTTATATCTACCATTAAAATTATAAATTTTATAATCTTTTAATCATAAGGTCAATGATGTAAAAAAAAATTGAAATTTAATTTCTAGTTACTTCTAGTGGTCTAGATCATATTCAACGGTGTCGATCGTCAATTTGAAAGATCCAGCATAAAAAACAAATATGTAACAACCGAGCCGGTTTGCTACTTATAGCAGTCCAACTCAACTATATATATATATATATATATATATATATATATATATATATATATATATAATATATATATATATATATTATATATATATATATAATCCGGCTACTATACTGTCACGCCCCGGGTGTAAACCAGAACCCGGGTCCGTCTACAGATCCGCCGTGCATGCGGTATTTCCCACATACACGAAGCGTCGGTAACCTGCTCAGATAAGAAATCATAATAAAAGAGCATAAAATAATCAGAGCTAACTAAAACTACTGTATCTCAGACAGAAACTGGAAGTAAAAGGTACAACAGTAAAGTAAAATACATATGTCTCTCCCAACTCACCACTAAAATACAAACAGCTGGCAGAAGCCAGTCCCAAAAGTAAATAAATAAAAACTGTCTGAGAAGTCCAGGTACCCAAAGATCTTCGGCTACAACCCTCGGGAGGCTCTCTATCTAGTCCGCGATGCGCTTGCCTCGATCAGTTGCTGACGGCCCAGCAACTCCCACAGAGGACTCTGCAAAACAAGGGAAAAGAGAGAAACAAGAAAAACAATGGGGGTAAGTACTACTATAAACAGTAGCCTCCCCTAGTGGGTAAAGCCTCAGCTCAGATATGCCCACCAGGTGATCAGAGGCAAAAAGGGAAAGGAAAAGAAAGGGGGGTGCAGATGAATAAGCAACTGATAAAATACCATCCCTAATATGCCTCTACATGATAACTCAACACAGATGGGAGAAGGAATGCATCAGTAAAAAGAAGCCTGTCCAAAGGACCCAATCTAACCGCCAGTGGACACTGGCACTGCCTGCTCTGCCGCGACGGGTATGCCAGCCTACGCATAACCCCGAAGCAAAAGGAGTCCCCAGGACTCAAAGTCTGTCTGCCGCGCACTCCGGAGCCGCACTCGTGGGGAGCGACCCACACGAGGAAAGTAAGTAACCACAAGTAACCTGATATAGCAGGACTGGATCGAGACTCAATGAAGTGGGAAAAACCCTTCACTAAAGAAAGCCCGATCCCCAAAACACCCAATCTGATGCAATAGTAACAACCCGGTCAACCACCCAAGATCCGTGGTCGCCGCAACACCCTGTCATAAACCCAACCTGTCCCAAATCCCCAATACCAGACTACACTGTCCAACACACGCTCGAACCTGAGCGACTAAGCCGCAAGTGTCAATAATAGGAGGAGAAAAGAGTAAATGCATGGTTTCTCCTAAGTCAAGTCCCAAAAATGGTATAGCAGTAAAAGATGACATAATCGTGCGACCAATTTAATCATGCATTAATCCAATAATTTTGTCCAGTTTCCCAGAATAGCAGTTTAGAGTGACATAAGCTAGGGTGACAGTCCCATAAGAATAATCATCAGTTTTGCAGTCCTCAAATATTATTGCTTTTCCTCTAAGCATACAGTCCAGAATAATTAAGCGATTAAAACAAGTAATCAGTCTAACAATAATTTTTCATGGATCAGCTAATTAATAATTTGCTCCCTAAAGCATGCGAGTCTACCAATTAACACATTTAGCATCATTAAATCAGGGGTACTCTGATATTCCTAGTGGGCATAACAAAGGAGAGGAGTACAACAACCACCCACCTGGTGCAAACTGTCCAAGTCCGTACAGCTAGAAAATACCAAAACTCCAAATCCTTGCTCCCACAATTTAAGCACACCCGCAATACTCCTGGTACAATACAAAGCTCACTAATTACACTTAGGTTCCCAATTATTGCACTTATAACCACATACAACCTCGAATTCTGAACTGTTAAATTATCACCTGCAGAAAGTACCCAGAAAATTCCAATAAAAATATCACGGCGATCCTTGCGTCGATAGCTTCGAAACGGTACCTTGCACGCCCAAATCGGAGTTCGGTAAGTCAAGATAAAAATTCGGCAAGGGGGTACACTCATACAAAAATCTGTGTTAAAACTGTACACTGTTCACCGGGAAAACAGTAATTTTCACCTCGAAATAAATTCCACAAAAATCTAATAAAAATACGAGCGCGTTCCTTGCGATCCGTAGATGAAAAAGTTGTATAAGCTCGTTTCCATCCGACGCTCGTGCGCAAAGATATGGCCAAAATACCCCGCTGCTGTCAAGGAAATCCACACAGAAAATGGGGTCACTATTTTCCTCGGGATCCGTGCCAAAACCTCGAAACGGGAAAGTGCGACCAAAACGAAAGATGAAGTCCTACCTCTTAGGAGTCTGCCGGTGCAAGAATCACAGCAAAATGAGCTCGGGGTAGCCCAGGGAAGCTAAAACACTGTCGCTGCGCCGAAGAAGAACACTAGAAAGCAACGTCGCGCCGCACCGTAAAATGGGGAACCTCGGGATTCGTGCCTCCTAAAATCTTGAAACTTGGCAGGGAGATCGAGAACTTAGAGGTGAAAAACTTTGCTTAAGGGAGCTCGGGGAGATCTCGCACAGGTTGGGAGAAAAAGCCCTGTGAAATGGGCTCGGGCTGCCTTTAAATAGGCTGAGGAAACAAATGGGATAATTCCCAACATGTCCGGGAATTCGGGCGTCCGGAATTTTCCGGGCGTGCACAGTGCGGCCCGGCCCAGGATTTCCGGGCGCGCACAGTGCGGCCCGGTCCACCCTGCGGCCCAGTCCACTACTCCTCCGGGCCCCGCTGCACCCGGAGCACCTACGCCCGCAAATGGCCACGCGCCACGTGTCCCGGCAAACCGTGCACCACGCACGTCGCGCCGTGGACCGCGCACGTCGCGGCTGACCCGGGCCGTACGGCCACCTGCCCCGCCGTATGGCCACCTGTCCCGGTCAATCAACTCCACCGGTTGCGTGGACCGGGAGCACAACACCGGACCAACCACCAAACGCCACGTGTCCACCCGGTCTACCGTGCACCCGGGCCCAATTTCAGTGGACCGCGCCTGCTGCGCCGGCCAACCAGAAAGCGCCACGTGGCCCGCCCCCGGTGCACGACCTCCGCGGTGGACCGCGCGCCTGCCCGCGCCCCTGCGCTCCTGCCCGTGGCCTGCCCGCGCCGCAAGCCGCCGCCTGCCGCCTGCCCGAGGCCGCGCCGCCGCCGCCGCGCGCGCCGCCCGCCGCCGCCGACCGCCGCCGGCGATCGCCGGAAACACTGTTCCGGCGTGAACAGTACCCGCAAGCTCAAAATCGACAAGTAAATAGCCCATCTTGACCGTTTTCGCGCGCTGATTCCAAAATCGACGTCCGTTTCACCAAAATCCGCCTCTAAAATTTGCCGGAGGCTCCCGCAAACACCAAAACTGCCCAAAACTTCCGGGAGTCCGCTTTTGGACATCCGGACTCAGAATTTAGCAAACAAAAAGCCATTTCAAGCGTTTTTCCGCGCTGAATCCAAATCCACCCTCTGTTTGGCCAAATTCCTTTTCTAAAATTCGGCAAAAGCAGCCGAAGGCCAATACAGCCAATCAAAGCTCACAGGGTCCATCTGTGGCATCCCTTTGATGCACTATGGGCCAGATACACCATCAACAGGTGTTTAATAGTGGATTCACGGGAAAAAGCAGCAGAGGGATCAGGGGTCCTACATCCTCCCCCACTAAAAAAAAGTTTCGTCCCCGAAACAAGGAAAACAGAACAGACGTACCTCAAACAGAAGTCTCGAACAAGAAGGGGTAGGTATCTCTCATCTCTGTCTCCAGCTCCCAAGTAGCCTCGCGCTCCTCATGATTGCTCCACAGGATCTTCACATATTGTCACGCCCGGGGTTTTATTTAGCGGAAACGATGTATAAAAGCAAGTACGAAAGCAAGCGTCTGACGCGCCCTCTTTTTTTTTTTTTTTTTTTTTTAAAAAAAAATCCCTTCCCCGGCGCGTGCCCAGATCCGCCGCATATACAGATTTACTCAAAAATCGGGCAGAGTCTCCTCTGTATATGCACGGCGTCGCGTCAAGTACAATAGTCAAACAATGTCCATTTAATCACAACAGCTCAGAGTTACTTATGCATGAAGACAAATAACAATGCCCGTGGCCAGTTAAGTTGAAAGGATAAACCCAGAGTTTTAAAAACAGGTCCACACGACCTTAGGTTATCGAAAACAGTTTGGAAAGTGCCATAAATCCACAGGGTTTGCAAAACGGGCCCACACGACCCAAGGTTTTGAAAACGGTTTTGAAATCCACATAAATCCACATAGTTTGGAAAAACGGGCCCACACGACCCTAGATTTTTTTAAAACGGTTTTCGAAGTTCTTCTTTTGTTTTGTTTCGTAAAACAGCCAAACGGGGATAATAGAGGAAATAGAAATGCATATCCAACATAAGAGTACTCAACATCCACACGACCCCACGAGGGTATCGAGAACCACACAGTAACCTACAATACCAAGTGAAAATGCGGAGGAAGTAAAGAAAAAACGGCAGGCTGGGCTCCCACTGCCCAACCGCTCCCACCTCGGCCTCACCATCGCCTACCGCTCACCCCTGGAAGTACCTGTCACAGAGTGGGTAGTCAGCGACACTATCATAAAAAGGATAATAATAAAGCAATAAGAAGTACCAAGCTACAAAAGCTAGAACTGTTACGGAATT
>CM054944.1:5226342-5290123 GCA_029168755.2 Tillandsia fasciculata
AGTTACGGCATTTTGGTGTTGGCATATTTCGTGAGTCAAGTCAGTGAGTTGAGTCGGAGTCTTAAAGGGATCAAATTGTCAATCAGCAATCAAAGACTTATTGAAGATTCAACAAGAGCTCAAGTTGACTCTCAGTGTATGAGTCTAAATATTGAATCATGGTGATTAAAGTTCGTTTATAATCATTGGAAACAGGAAATTAATGAAAACCGGTTTAGACTTGGTTTTAGGAACTTGGTTTTAACTTACAACTTAATTTAAGTTTGGATTCCGGTACTTGGTTTGTTTTGGATAAGTTTATCTTGGAAAAATCAGTTTTTACATTGAGTACCGGAACCAGCACTTTGAAGTTCCTGCAAACCCGACACATACTTTTCTGTAAATTTGTATTGCGTACAGGAACACAGACGGATGCGTACCGGAACACAAAAAAAATCTGTGTTTTGCACCATTGAGTACCGGAACACAATATTTGGTACCGGTACACAATGTCATCTCGGAAAAGTTTCCTAAACCGACTCTAATTTGTTTCCAAGGGTTATAAATAGACACTTAGGGTTTCTCGAACTATGACGATAATACCGAAAACACTCGAGAGCAACCCTAGAGGCTAGGTTTTTATCGTTCTTCTTTTAGCCTCTTTTAGGTCAATTCGACGGTTCTTCCAAGATCTATCTTTTGTCGAATTGATCTAATCTTTGCTTAGAGATTCTTTCTACGGTTCTTCAATGATAATCTAAGCAAAGGATCACCATCGAAGCCTATATTCTTATCGGCTGAGTTTGCGTCGTGGATTCGACGTGGCACCGTGGATTCGGTGTGTTGAAGGCGTTTCGTGGATTCGAAACGTGTGCTCGTGGATTCGAGTGGCGTTCGTGGATTCGAACGTGTGCAGTGGACGTGCAATCGGTGGAGCGCAAGGTCCGAAGAAGTTGAAGGAGGGGTTGAGTCCGTGGAGTCGGTAATCACCTTGTTATTCTTCTTTTCTTAGTGGATTGTTATTGCGTGTTGGTCCCGTGGTTTTTCTCCTGGATTGGAGTTTCCACGTAAATCTCGGTGTGCTGATTTTTATTTTCCGCATTGGTTTTTATTTTGCACTGAGATTTGTTTTTTAAATATTACACCTATTCACCCCCCTCTAGGTGTTTGATAGTACCTATTTAGATCCTTGTGGATCCTAAAAAACCAACAATTGGTATCAGAGCGGGTTTTAGGTTTATCTATCATGTCGGGTGAAAGTGGTAATATTTTTAGACCTCCTCTTTTTGATGGGACCAATTATGCATATTGGAAAGTGCGGATGAGAGCTTTTCTCATCTCAATTGATGAGCGGGTATGGCAAACCGTGGAATACGGTTGGGTGCATCCTGTTGAGGAAGTAGGAAATTCTACTACCCCAAAACCTCGCTCTAGATGGTCCAAAGAGGAAATCGAAAGATCTTCTTACAATGGGAAAGGTATGAACGCTTTATATAATTCTCTTTCCTCGACTGAGTTTACACGAATTTCCGCGTGTGAAACCGCGAAGGAAATTTGGGATATTCTCAAAATTACACATGAGGGTACTAATCTTGTAAAAATTCAAAAGCTCCAGATGCTTACAAGTCAATTTGACTCTATTCATATGGAAGAGCATGAATTGTTTACAGATTATTACACTAGACTTCAAGATGTAATTAATACATGTGCTAATTTAGGAGAAAAGATCCCGGAGTCGAAAATTGTAAGAAAGATACTTCGGACTCTTCCGGAACGGTTTAGGGCAAAGGTTACCGCCATTGAAACCGTTAGTCATCCGGATGAGATGAGTGTAGAGGAATTAGTAGGTGCTTTACAAACTTATGAGATGACTTTTCCTACTAATCAAATTTCTTCCAAGTCTTCTTCTAAGCTTACAGGTATTGCATTCAAATCAACAAAGGAAGAAGATAGCGAATCGAGTTCCGACGATGAAATCTCTTTTGCCGATTTTGAAGAACAATTGGCGCGGATCACAAAGAAATTTCGTCGGAAATTTTGGAAGAATCGAACCGATGGATCTTCATCCACGAAACCATCTAAAGGATCATCGGGTTCTAAATCCTCTAAACTCAAAGGCGTTGCAAAACCTTCTAAAGAAAAAGAAAAAGATGATTTCGAAGGGGAAATCCGATGCTATCGATGCAAAGGCTACGGCCATATTTCAACGGATTGTCCTTCTAAGAAATCATACAAAAAGAAGGCTTTGCAAGCAAAAACTTGGGACGATTCTAGTTTCGATGAATCGACCTCAAGTGAAGAGGAAAAAGTTGTTGCTTTTCATGCCTCTCAAATTCCCTCTTCTAATTTGTGCTTATCATCTTTAGTCACTGACTCTATTCCTTTGATTTTGCATGAAACATCAACATCCGGCGGAGAGTCATCAAGTGAGGGGGAGTCGGACGAAGAAGAACTCGTTGAGGCATACCAACAACTTCTTGCGGAATCGAAGAAGATGGCCAAGCATATCAAGAAGTTGAGGAAGCAACGACTTGAAGTTCAAGACGAGAATCAAGCTTTAAAGATCAAACTTCATGATCTCGAGGAGGAACAAGGACGTTTATTGGATAACAATAAAATCCTCTAAGAAAAGCTAAACCAATCGGAGACAAATGCAAAATCATATATGGACAAGATTGGTTTTCTTAAAAAGCAGTTTGAGGAAATTCATGTCACCAATCAAGCTTTGACCAAGCAAGTTCATCAACTTAAATCCGACATACAAAGGCTTTCAACCGGTTCGAAGAAACTTGATTGTATGTCCGGATTAGGTCAAACAAGCAAGGTTGGTTTGGGATTTAAAAAGAACCAAACTGTGAAGGCTTCAAGTTCCACAATGAAATTGAAAGGAAGAACTTGTCACCTATGTGGACTTGAAGGACACTTGGTGAAGAATTGCCCGAAAAAGAGAAAGAAGAATCTTCGGCAACTTCATCTACGGAGCGGACTCAACGGAATCAAAAGACACATCAAGTCAAAGGAGTTCACTCAACCCACCAAAGGTCCGAGCCACAACATCAATCATACAAGTGGATCATTGCGAGGCAAAGACCTAAGGTGGATCAACAGTCAAAGCTATCAACTCCCGGCCACAACGAATCAAGACAACCCAAAATCCGACGATTTTGGATTCGGAAAGGTGATATCTTTCCTTGTCTTAAGTTCTAAATAGCTTATGACTGTGTGTAATGCTTTGATTGGTTTTCCTTTCATATTTTTCTTAATCTCTGCATTACATGTTTTCAATGCTCTTTGTTTTTATACTTTGTTTTTGAACAAAAGGGTTTTTAACGAACAAGTGCATTGAATAAAAAGGCTTCACGTTCATTCACTCCAAATAATTTTATATGGATTATCAACTTTACTCCATAATCATAATCTTGAAGATACTTCATTATAGGAGTTTTTGATAGTTATAAGCATCAAATTTTAGAAATCATGTGTGATCTTAAGATGATCAATTTATCTCGGTTGTGTGAATTCATTGTGATAAACATGAGACAACCGACTGACTAAAATTTGGGATTTAATTCTTTCACATAAGAGATTGCATTTTTCAAGGGTTAATAAATAAATTACAAAAGATGTGGAAGGAGTTACATCCGAAAGGAGTGTGAAAACTACCACAACATGTTGGAAAAAGCTGCCACCCCGGTCGTCCGGTTTGTGTGTGAAGCTACCGCATGTTTTGGATGCTTGACGGTACTTTATGAAATTTTTAGTTGAAGCATTCAGAGATTTATATTCAAAGTTCTTATTTGAACAATCTCCTGGTTGGTATAAGGTGGGATAGTTAAAAGATGCTCAAAGAGCCACCCTTAGGTACTTTAGTGCTTATCTCAATTTGAAAGGGTAGAATTCAAAATTGATGTCATTTGAAAATCTCTGTAAGTCATCTTTGTAAATCTGTTACATCTTGATAGAGTTTGGATCTCAAGATTATTTTTGATGACTTATGTTTGACGAATATAACATGAAAACGGTTTATAATGGTTTTTCTTTTTTTTTTCATGATTTAGGAGTAAATCTTTTTAATTTTGTGAAATTAATTGGATTGAATGACATCTATGTGAATTCATTATTTTTCAAAGCAATTAAATTGATTTCTTGATGGAATATAAATCAGTATTTGAAAAGTTTTCAAATTTTGGATTTGTTTCAAGAAATTTTTGCTTTTTGGCTCTAGTGTACCGGTACCTAATTTTAGTACCGGAACCAAGATTCCGGATCAGAAAACCTAGTCCGGAACCCGAACATGAAATTTTCAGGTTTTCACTTGAGTACCGGTACTCCATGTTTAGTACCGGAACTAAAATTGCGGATCCGGATCAGAAAGTTTCAATCCGGAACCCGAACGAAGATTTTCAGGATTTTGCACTGAGTACCGGTACGCGACTAATCAGTACCGGTACGCGATCTGGATTACATTATATTCCGAAACTCAAGTCTTTTATTCCATCTCTCCCATTTCAAAACACTCCCTCTCTCTCTCTAAAACATCTCTAAGGGCCTTTTCATCAAGATCAAGAGATTTGTTGCTCTCATTTGTAAGTCTCTACATTAATCTTACTTTCTTTAGCTTCAAAACCCTAGTTTTTAGGTTTTGATGTTGTTTTTAGGATTTTTGAGTAGATCTTTACTTCAAATGAAATCTCTTGCATAAATTAACCCTATTTCATGTTTAGAACATAAATGGTACCTCTCTATGCAATTAGATTCAGGTTTTCATGCCTATATGATTGAATCTAACATTTACACATGTTCTTCACATAGAAAAATTGAGAATTAGGGCTTTTAATCTAAATGGATTTTAAATGATGAATCATCAATTGTGACATGTTTAGAATGTTTCTTAAACATGATTAAACCTTCCTATGCGATCAAATCATAGTGCATTGTGTTCTTGTAGGAAATGGCATTTTCATGGCTACTTGCACTAGTGATCTTGATGGCCACTGGAAGTGGACGTGGTCGCGGTTCTGGAAAGAAAAAGGCAACTAAACGATCACGAGATGAAGGTACGACTAGCTCGGAATCGAAACATTCCTCAGAATATGAAGAAGAACCTGTTCAAGGAAAGGGGAAAGCACCTATGGCTCCAAGAAAAAAGAAGGGTGCGGATTCTCCTCCGCGTAGAAGTACCGGTGGACCGGTAATACGCGAGCGCTCTCAACGGAGATCAAATGTTGATGAAAGTGAACAGCATGTAAGTGCAAAACGCCGTGCCAGATTTGCAAACCGTACATGCATTGGAGAACGTCACGTGAATTTTAACGAGCTATGTCATGAGGTGCCAGACTTTGCGAGGCTTTTGGAACAAAGTCATATTCGACCACTTGGCAGAGTTCAACCTAAGATGGGTTTTTTGTTGGGTTATGTTAATATGGATCTAAATAGGGGAAAAACACCTAGAGGGGGGTGAATAGGTGTAAACAATAAACACTCAAAAAATCATTGCGCAAATAAACCCAATGCGGAAAAATAAAAGAACACACAAGATTTTTACGTGGAAAAAACTCCAAACCGGAGTAAAAAACCACGGGACCGATAACACGGCGAAATCCACTAGAATTAAAACACGTACAAGGTGATATAGCGTACTCACAGACGACTCAACCTTTTACCATACGCTCCTAGTAGATCTTCCCGCTCGCTCCGACGCTTCTCGAATCCACGATCCGCGCCCAACGCTGAGTCCACAGCGTCCAACGTCGAGTCCACGACGTCCGACCGAATCCACGGTCTTCACCCAATACCACGCTTCGAATCCACGAACGTAGTTACACCTTGAATCCACATGGCCACGCGAGTCCACGCGCCGATTTGGGGTAAATCGTTGTTTGTTTGGGTGGTGATGATCCGCCGAATACTTAGATTAAAGATAGATCGGAAATACCATCTAAGTATTCATTGATTTGATTCTACTCAGATGTGAGTATGAAAAACCTAGAATCAAATCAATCAATATAGATGAAGAACCATAGAATAAATCTATTGATTTCCTTTCTTCTCTATATGTGGATTTTTCTTTTCGGCTATTTTTCCTGTAATAGCGGATGCCCTAGAAAAGAATACAGGGCTATTTATAGGTTAGAAACCATAGGAAGAAGATAGGAAACAAAAACTGCCTTTTCTGGAGATTTTTACCGACGGCGATCCGGATTGGAATTGGCGATCCGGATCGCAGAAGCAAGAAAAATTTCCAGAAAAATTTAGTTCGGGATCCGGATCACAAACCGATCCGGATCGTTCATACAGTTTTACCAGAACATTGTTCGGGATCCGGATTGCAATTCCTGATCCGGATCGTGGAAGCAAACAGGTAAAACAATGTTCGGGATCCGGATCAGAGGATGCTGCGATCCGGATTGAACCAGTGTATGAACAAACACCCTTCGGGATCCGGATTGAAGATAACGATCCGGATCCTGAAAGAATGACCCGGATGATCCATTTTTGAAAAAATTCAGATTATAAACCATCTTTACCATGTGTTTCAACATCGTATAAACAAGTATTCATCATCAAAAAAATTTGTTAAAACATTCACTTCAATTACATTATTGAATTCTTGCCTTTCAAATCATCAATTTTGGTAGAAAATGAAATACCAAGATCAATAGATGAAATCCCAGATAAGTTAGATAATATATCTAGACAATCTGTTGAAGGAGTGGCTTTTGAGCATACATTATACATTGAAATACCCCAAGTATCAATATTTAATAATAAGTATTCCCATTTCCATTGGTGGTTTGGGATGTAACAAAGCATTTTACATTTCATTGACTCCCCCTCAAGATCAAATTTAATATAAAGATATTTTAATTGATCTAATTCATCGATAAGCAACAAATATTAATGACTAAAAGAGATCATTGAGAAATTGAAAATCATTAATTAAATTCAATAATGATCATTGCAACTTGAAATATTATGATATCAAAAGCATAAAAACAAAAAAAAAAAAAAGTAAACCTCCTATGTAAAAAATTCAAACATGCCAATTAAGCAAAAAGAGTTTATTTCATCATGCCAATTGAATAAACGCAATGAATAAAGATATCCAAAGTTGAAATCAGCTATATCCTCAGTTGAAGAATTGATTCAACTAGCTCTCTAAGAAAATGATATCTAAGTTCAATATGTTTTGTTCTAGAGTGCAACACAGGGTTTTTTGAAATGTTAATAGCACTAGTGTTGTCACATAAAATGGTTACCGAAGTTGCTGAAATCCGGAAATCGCTCAACACGCTTTTCATCCAAACAATTGGGTTGAACAACTTCCTGCTGAAATGTACTCCGCTTCGGCAGTCGAGAGTGCTATGCAGTTCTGCTTTTTACTGTGCCATGCAACAAGGCAATGGCCAAGATAGAAGCATGCACCACTCGTGCTTTTCCGATCATCCACCGATCCAGCCCAATCGGCATCTGAGTATCCAACAATATCCAAAGTCGTTCCCATAGGATACCAAATTCCGAAATTGATTGTACCTTTGATATATCGGATGATCCGTTTCACCGCTTTCAGGTGAACCTCCTTCGGTGCTGATTGATATCTCGCACAAATCCCAACACTGAAGGATATATCCGGGCGACTAGCCGTGAGATATAGTAGACTTCCAATCATACTGCGATACAGTTTCTCGTCTACATTCTCACTATGTGATTCACTTCCAAGTCCCTTATGGCTAGTTCCCATTGGAGTCGGAAAATCCTTAGAATTTTCAAGATCAAACTTTTTGACCAACTCCAGTGCATACTTGGATTGACACAAGTGAATACCTTCATCGTTTTGTTTAACTTGTAATCCAAGAAAATAAGTCAATTCGCCCATCATGGACATCTCAAATTCGCTTTCCATGGTCTCCGCGAATTTAGAAGCATCATTATCTCTTGTTGCACCAAATACAATGTCATCGACATAGATTTGTGCAACTATGAAATTGTTTTGATAATGCTTCACAAAGAGAGTCCTGTCAGCTCCCCCTCGAGTGTAGCCCTTTTCCAAAAGGTGCTTTGTCAACCTTTCGTACCATGCTCGCGGTGCTTGTTTCAGACCGTAAAGAGCCTTTTTCAGACGAAAAACATGGTTAGGTAGTTTATGATCCACAAAACCTTTCGGTTGAGCCACATAAACTTCCTCATTTAAAAAACCATTTAAAAAGGCGCTCTTAACGTCCATTTGAAATAATTTGATTTTAAAATGACAAGCAATCGCAAACAATATACGAATGGACTCGAGTCTAGCTACAGGGGCGAAAGTTTCATCAAAGTCTATACCTTCTACTTGAGAGTAGCCTTGAGCAACTAACCTTGCTTTGTTCCTGATGATAGTACCTTCTTCATTTTTCTTGTTCTTGAAGATCCATTTGGTACCTATCACATTGTGTTGCTTCGGAGGCTTCGTCAATTCCCAGACTTTGTTTCGCTCGAATTGATGGAGCTCTTCCTGCATTGCTTTAATCCAGTAGTCATCTTGGAGAGCTTCATCAACATTCCTTGGTTCGATTTGAGATACATAGCATGCAAATCCGCAAACCAATTGTCTCCGTGTTCTAACTCCTTCTTGTGGATCTCCAATGATGTTCGATTCAGGGTGATCCTTGGAGATGCGTAACGTTTGAGGTAGAGGAGTAGACGGAGGTACACGAGATGATTCCTGCACATCAGATAAACTTGAAGAACCGTTAGATGCATCATTATTATCGAAAGAATTGTTAGAAGAAGATGCATTAGCAGGTGTATCATCATCAAGAGAGATATCGAGGGTAGATTTTTCAGATTCAAAGTGAAAAGCTTCATCTACCTTAACATTTATCGATTCTACGATCGTCTTAGATTCTAAGTTAAAAACTCGATATGCTCTGCTGTTTGTAGAATAACCTAAGAAAATCCCTTCGTCACTTCGAGAGTCAAATTTTCCAAGATTCTCACGATCACGTAAAATAAAACACCGACTCCCAAAGATGCGAAAATATTTGATGTTAGGTTTTCTACAAAACCAAAGTTCATATGGTGTATTCAATGTCCCCGGGCGCAAATACACGCGATTAATAACATAAACAGCAGTGTTCACCGCTTCAGCCCAAAAATAAAAAGGTAAGTTCCGGCTGTGAAGCATAACACGTGCCATTTCCTGTACGACCCTGTTTTTGCGCTCGACTACACCATTTTGTTGAGGTGTATAAGGTGCGGAGAATTCATGTTTAATGCCATTAGAAGTGCAAAAATCAATGAATTTGGAATTTATGAATTCCCCACCTCTATCACTTCTAACTCGAGTAATCCTTTCATTCTTTTCAATCATAATACGATTGCAGATTTCGAGAAAAGAATCAAAAGTATCAGCTTTTTCTTTTAAAAATGCTACCCAAGTATATCTAGAAAAATCATCAACCAATAAGAAAATATACCATTTACCTCCCAGAGATGGTTGACGAGTTGGCCCCATTAAGTCCATATGCAAAAGTTCCAAAGGCCGTTTTGTACCTATGTGGTTCAAGTTCTTGTGTGCAGTCCTAGACTGTTTTCCTTTTTGGCAACCGCCACACACAAGGTTTTGTTCAAAAGAAAGTTTCGGAACCCCCTTGACCACATCTTTGTTCGAAATTCTAGCAAGTTCCTTAAAGTTTATGTGACCTAGCCTTTCATGCCAAAGTGTTTCATTTTTCAAAGATGCTAGGTTACATTTTTCAGAAATCTTAGTAGGAACTACATAACAATTGTTTTCTGATCTAACCCCTTTTAAAAAGAAAGCATGGTTCTGTCAGTTACAGTGCATTTATCAGATGAAAAATTAACTGAATAACCACTATCACAAAGTTGACTTATGCTTATGAGGTTAGTCTTAAGGCCATGAACAAATAACACATTATTTAGAACCGGGCCATCTGGAATAGCTACCGTTCCCTTTCCAACAATTTTGGAAGACCGACCATCTCCGAAAACAACAAGTCCTCCGGAGTTTTTCTCAAATGTTTGAAAACAGTTTTTGTCACCGGTCATATGACGGGAACACCCGCTATCCAGATACCAAGACGAACTATCATATGCATGCAAGGAAACATTGGTAGCAAGACAAGGGAAAATTTCACCTTTGCGCACCCAAACCTTTTTGGAGTGCGTCGGTAATGATCGTGAAGTTGATCTCCTAGGTGAGAGCGTCTTGCTTGAAGAATTGCTGCTCCTTGATGATGTCGTCTTGAGCGGTGTACTACCAAGGCTCTTTTCCTTTGAATGAATTGCACTTGATTTCTGAGGAATAGCCTTTTTGGTAGTCATTGCAAGAGGTGCTTGAGGTGTGCGTTTGGCTTCCATCTTGCAATTTCTCCTTATGTGCCCTGAAATGCCACAACGAAAACATACCTTAGTTCTTGTCGATTCCGAGGAGGATGTAGTAGGCTTGTTGTCGTTGCTTGTCGTGAATTCCGGTGTCGGAGGAGGAGATACCGACTGAGGCACAAATACTGTCCCACTCGAACTTGGAATGTCTCCAGTTTGAGTGTATCCGAGGCCGAACTTATTTCTTTGACCAAGACCAAGAAGTCTGTCCAACTTACTCCTTCCAGAAGAAAATCTCTTTAAGTCATCCTTCAGTTGGCGTATGGTCTCCGTCATTTCCAATTTTTCCTGTCGAGCCTCGCCGTTGAGCTTCAAGAAGTAATTCGCTTTGTTCACCATATCTATATAATTCTTCTCGAATTGCTCATTGGACTCTTGAAGGGAAACATTTGTTTTAATCAGATTATCCCTTTCCACTTCAAGATCGGTTGAGAGAGAGGTTACCCTTTTTACTTCTTCTTCGAGATCCTGCAATCTCCCTTTCAACCCCTTGTTTTGCTTAGCCAGTTTCTTTGAATCCCTCAAAAGTTGTGGTAGGCTAGAGCAAAATCTTCACCTTCAGAATCATCCGATTCATCGTCCGTTGCAATCTTTTCAACAGAGGAGTTGGACAAGGAATCGGATGTACTTGCCATTAAGCACATGAAGGGTGAAGATGTAGTGGACGCGTGGAAAGCTGTCGCGTTGTCTTCTTCATCACTTGAGGATGACTCATTTGACGTGGAGTTGTCATCCCAAGTAACGACTTGCATCGCTTTCTTCTTTGCCGGATTCTTGTTGGGACACTCCGTTGCAATGTGGCCGTAGCCTCGACATTTGAAGCACTGAACTTGTCCCTCTGAACTTTTCTTATCCTTTGAGAAGTTCTCTTGCTTTCTTGACTTGTAACTTGAAGGACCCTTGCCTTTCTTCGACTTTCCGAAGGATGGAGTTTTGCTTGAATTTCCCCTTCGAAAGTTGCGGCGAAACTTCCTTGTCAAGAGAGCGAGCTGCTTCTCAAAGTCCTCCATAGAAAGGTTCTCGTCGTCGTCCGAGGAGGATGAATCCGCGTCTTCTTCTTTAGTTGATTTCAATGCGTAACCTGAAGACTTAGAAGAGGATGCCTTTCCAGAAGAATAGTTAGTAGGAAATGTCATTTCATAAGTTTGTAAAGCACCTACTAATTCTTCTACACGCATTTCGTCCGGGTGTTTAATTGTTTCAATGGCTGCGACCTTCGGGCGAAATCGTTCAGGAAGAGTTCTTAAATCTTTCTTACAACTTTAAATTCTGGAATCTTCTCTCCCAAGTTAGCACATGAGTTTACGATGTCTTGCAATCGTGTGTAATAGTCAGTGAAAGATTCATTCTCTGCCATAGAGATAGAGTCAAACTTGCTCGTAAGCATTTGCAGTTTCTGAATCTTCACTAGGTTAGTTCCCTCATGCGTAACTTGAAGAACATCCCAGATTTCTTTCGCAGTCTCACATGCCGAGACGCGAGAGAACTCAGTTTGTGACAAAGCATTAAATAGAGCATTAATCCCTTTGCCATTGTAAGAAGATGAATCTATCTCTTCCTTGGTCCATTTCGACCTAGGTTTTAAGGTGCGAACATCATCAATAATTTCAGTTGGATTAGACCATCCTAATTCAATTGATTGCCACACCCTTTCGTCGATGGAAATTAAAAAGGCTTTCATCCGTACTTTCCAGTACGCATAATTTGTTCCATCAAAGAAAGGGGGTCGATTGATGTTTCCACCTTCAACCATTGTTTACAACCCTATTCCCGCTCTGATACCACTTGTTGGGTTATGTTAATATGGATCTAAATAGGGGAAAAAACACCTAGAGGGGGGTGAATAGGTGTAAACAATAAACACTCAAAAAATCATTGCGCAATAAACCCAATGCGGAAAAATAAAAGAACACGCAAGATTTTTACGTGGAAAAACTCCAAACCGGAGTAAAAAACCACGGGACCGATAACACGGCGAAATCCACTAGAATTAACACACGTACAAGGTGATATAACGTACTCACAGACGACTCAACCTTTTACCATACGCTCCTAGTAGATCTTCCCGCTCGCTCCACGACGCTTCTCGAATCCACGATCCGCGCCCAACGCTGAATCCACAGCGTCCAACGTCGAGTCCACGACGTCCGACCGAATCCACGGTCTTCACCCAATAGCACGCTTCGAATCCACGAACGTAGTTACACCTTGAATCCACAAGGCCACGCGAGTCCACGCGCCGATTTGGGGTAAATCGTTGTTTGTTTTGGGTGGTGATGATCCGCCGAATACTTAGATTAAAGATAGATCGGAAATACCATCTAAGTATTCATTGATTTGATTCTACTCAAAATGTGAGTATGGAAAACCTAGAATCAAATCAATCAATATAGATGAAGAAACATAGAATAAATCTATTGATTTCCTTTCTTCTCTATATGTGGATTTTCTTTTCGGCTATTTTTTTCTGTAATAGCGGATGCCCTAGAAATGAATATAGGGCCTATTTATAGGTTAGAAACCATTGGAAGAAGATAGGATCAAAAACTGCCTTTTCTGGAAATTTTTACCGACGGCGATCCGGATTGGAATTGGCGATCCGGATTGCAGAAGCAAGAAAGACGATTTCCAGAAAAATGGTGTTCGGGATCCGGATCACAAAGTCCGATCCGGATCGTTCATACAGTTTTACCAAACATCAATGTTCGGGATCCGGATTGCAAGTCCTGATCCGGATCGTGGAAGCAAACAGGTAAAACAAGTGTTCGGGATCCGGATCAGAGGATGCTGCGATCCGGATTGAACCAGTGTATGAACAAACACTCTTCGGGATCCGGATTGCCGAGTCCGATCCGGATCCTGAACATGTCCCATGTTCAGTTTTTGATGTTTAAGCAATTAAAAATTCTCCCAGGTGTTTCTACACTATAAGAAGTATTCGGATCATCAAAAATCTTTAGTTAAACGTACCTGATCCTTTTGAATTCTTCTTTCTTGAGATTGAGGTATATGATCCAAAGTTTCTTCATCTTCAATCTTCAAGACTTAATACATTCACGAAATACGCCAACTCAAATTCCGTAACATTTTTGTGTTGAGATCATCAGGAAATTCTACATGAAAGCTAACATACTCCAAAAAGACCATGACACAGGGGCTTTCATCATTGAAACAACAGTTAGAGGCGTCAAGTTCGACATTACTCCAGCAGTAATTGGCGCAAATCTTGGGCTAGCTGTTGACACTTCTGGTCTTTATTACACTGATGGTGGTTTCCAACATGACACCCATTGGGACATAGTTGTGAACTCAATTTTCTAGTCAAGGACGCACACTAATAGGTCATATGTTGTGATGACCTGGATCTTCACAGAGCTGCAGTAGAGTGATTGGTGACTTCTGGGGGCCTGTACTGTGTGTTGGAGGTGTTTGTGCACCAATTGGACACAAGTGGCGGACTTCGGGTTTAAATGGATCACGTGGGTGGTCGGTTGACTCCGTTGGAACTTTTAAAGTGGTTTCGCGCGAAACAGATATTAAAATTGGGCTCAGCGTGAAGTTTGGACAAAAGAATACCTTTCCGGATGCCTTCGGCAATTTTTAGGAGTGGAATTTGGCAAATCGGACACCGGATTTGGACTCAGCACACGAAAACGGTCAAAATGGGCTATTTACATGCATTTTTCGGAGGTTGCTACAGTAATTTCACTGTTCATTGCCGGAACAGTGTTTCCGGCGAGGCCGGCGGCGGCGGGCAGTGGCGGAGCGCGGCGGACGGGCTCGGGCAGGCGGCGGAGAGGCCGCGGGCAGCGCGCGGGCGCGGGCAGCGCGCGGGAGCGCGGGCAGGCGCGCGGTCCACGGGCCGGCGTGCGCCGGAGGCGGGACACGTGGCATAGCGTGGTTGGGTGGCGCAGTGGGCGCGGTTCACGGGTGGCGCGGGGTGTACGGTGGACCGGGCGGGGCCACGTGGCAACCGGTGGTTGGCCGGTCCACGTGTGCCCGGTCCACGGAATTGGAGGGGCGGCCTCGGGATTCGCGCCTGGCAGGCGGCGCAGGCGGCGGGCGCAGGCGGCACATGGGCGCGTTGACCGGATTTTCCCGCGCTCGGGCCCGCCACGTGTCGTCGCCGCGTTGGTCCACGTGTCGCGCGGTGGATGGGCCGCACGGCTGTCCGCTGTTCGGGGGCGACGTGGAGGCCCGTGGGTGATTCGGGCCCGCACAGTGTTGGGCCGGGCCCAACACTGTAGCGGCCCGAATTTTTCGAGCGCCCGGAAGTGGGGACACGGGCGTCATTATTTGAATTGTTTTTCCAGCCTATAAATAGGCCCCTGTTCAGCACTGGAGAACTTTTTCTCTGCGCGGATTTTTGCAGTGTAACCTTCATGAGTTTTCCTCCTCTCCCAGAGCCGGTTCCATCTATAGATTCCCAGATTTTTCTGCGGCACGCATCCCAAGGTTTCCATTTTTACGGCGCGACGCGACGCTCGTTCGTTTGTGATCTTCTTCGTCGCGTTTTGGTGCGAGGACTCCCCGGCTTACTCCGACCACCTTTTTTGTCGATTTTTGCGCCGTTGGCTTCACGACAGGTAGGGCTACGATCTTCGTGACTTGAGTTTTCCCTCGTTTTGAGTTTATCTTGGAGTTTCCCGAGCTTTCATTTGACCCTTTTCTTGGGCGGAGTTTTGGACAGCACTGTGGTATTTCGGCCATATCTTTGTGCACAGGCATCGGATCGAGGCATTTCAAGAGGCGTTTTTCATCTACATTTCGCAAGGAATCTCCTGGATTTTTCTCAGATTTTTCTGAATATTTTTCGAAGGTGAAAAATCTCTGTGTACAGAAATTATTGCTACAGTTTTTTAGAGCAGTTTAATTCGAGGTGGTTCCCTTGTCGGATTTGTTTCTCAGCGTAGGAAACTCGGTTTTGAACGTGCAGGTACTCGTTTCGACCGGTTCGTCGCGAGGATCGTGAAAGTATTTTTCTTGGAATTTTTCGAGCATTCTTCGCAGGTGAAAATAGGGAAACACTGGACTGTTGTATTTGGACAGATTTTATTAGAGCATTGTATGATTAATTATGTATGTTCTTTTGAGAATTTTGTACAGTGATCGCGGAGGCTTATCTGTTTGGGCAAGAGTACTACTTGGACTTGGAATTAGCGATCGAGGTGGGTGGTTGTTATATCCCTCATTTTTCTGACATACCCACTAGGAATATTACAGAGATTTTATTGGAACCTTGTGATTGATAATTGCTAACCTTATGAGCCTATCATGTGAGACATATCATGTCTGGAATGCTTTTAGAAAACTGCTATATTGGAACCATGATCGTATTTGGAACTTAGATATGTTGGCATGGATTTAATAGTAGTACATAATCTTGCATGTGGTGGATAGTGGCATGTTTGGACAATGTGTGATATTTCTTGTTGGTGGGTGCTACTTGGGGTTCTTTTGGACATGTATAGGCGGATGGTTTATGTGAGGGTAGTCAGTGGATTTTAGACATGTGTAAATATTTAATGACTTTAGCATGATGGTTGTATCTATGCGGAATTATTATCTAATACACATGTGGGACTATTAGTTGTTATTCTTCTTCCAATTTTTGCATGAGGACAATTACATGCTTGTATGGACATCTAGATAGGCCATCTTTTATCGCTACACTTTCATGCTGGAACTTGACTTAGGAGAAACCTTGTGTGCTTCTTTTCTCCTTTTCGTTAGTCAGGTGGTTCATGTTGCTCGGGTTTGAGCAGGGGTTTGGGGATAGTGTAGCCGGGGCCTGGATTGTGGATTATGGGTTTTGACGGCAACCGCGGATATTGGGCGGTTGACCGGATGTCGGTTATAGGACATCGGTGATAGGGCATGATTATGGACAAGAGGGTTTTGTGGCAACCGCGGATAGTAGGCGGTTGACCAGATACATATTATTTTACCCGATTTTTGGATTGTGGGTTATTCCGGCGACCGCGGATATTGGGCGGTTGACCGGAGGTCGGTTGTGAGACCTGGTTGTGGATTGTGAGGTATTGCGGCGATCGCGGATTTTGGGCGATTGACCGGATGTTCATTTGTGCATCAGATTGGGGATCAGTTTCTTTTAGTGGAGGGGTGTGTTCCACTGGGGCTTTATAGTTGTGATCCAGTCCTGCTTTTGATACTTATCATACCGGCGCGGTTATTGCCCGGTGATGCTTTCCTCGTGTGGGTCGCTCCCCTCGAGATCCCCTCCGGAGGCCGGGGCCAGACAGTTATGGACAGTTTTACTATCACATCGGCGCGGCTGATTTGCCCGATGATGAGGACGGCAGCAGGAGTTTTGCTATCACATCGGCGCGGCTTACTTGCCCGATGATGAGGGCGGTACAGATTGGGTTCATCTGGGACGGTTGGTTACTGTTGTATACGGTTATTCCAGTCTAGGACTGCATTTTTAGAGGCATAGTAGTGGTAGTTTTTCCCTTTACAGTAGTTTTATTACTTACCACTCTTCTTCTCCTTTTTGCCTCTGGTAGACCTAGTGGGTGTGTTCAGGGCGTGAGGCTTTACCCACTAGGGGAGGCTACTGGTTCACTAGTAGTTCTCACCCCCATTCTTCTTTTTCTTTTCTTCTCCTTTGTTTTGCAGAGCCTTCTGCGGGTGCTGCTGGACATACAGCGGCGGGTCGAGGAGAGAGGACGGCCGAGTAGCTAGGCAGTGGGCCCGACAGTGAGTAGCTAGACTGGTACCTCTTATGTATCCTATCTCAGACAGTAGTACTTTCACTTTTGGGGTCTGGCTTTAGCCAGCTGGTTGTACATTTGTGGTGAGCTGGGAGAGAGACTTGTACTTTATTTTATAGTCATTTTTGTATTTCTACTTCCTGTTCAGTCTGAGATGTAGTATTTTCAGTTCAGCTCTGTTTTATTGCTCTATTATTGTATCTTTTTCTATTTGAGCAGGTTACCGGCGCTTCGTGTATGCGGAAAATTCCGTGTGCACGGCGGATCTGTAGACGAGCCCGAGTTCTGGTTTACACTCGGGGCGTGACAGATTAGTTAATATCAGAGCTTAGGGATAGGTCAGTTGGGACTTAGGAAACCCTAGGCTTTTGGTTAGCCCTAGGATGATAGGGCGTGAGGGACGTGACATTTTGCGAAAGTCGGTGATTTAGTTTTGACTCTTCCAGTGAGTGAAGAGGGATCGACATATCCTATTTCTGTGGGACAGTTATGTTGGCTGCAGACAACATAAAGTTAAAGAAATAGGGGGATGTCCTTGACTTTCGCTAGATTGGGTCGTGTGTGGTTGTGTGGCTGATTTGTGGCTCTTTTTTTTTGTGTGGCAGATGCCTCCCCGACGTCGGATTCCTACCCGGGGTGCCCCTACACCCCCTGTTGAGCCAGGACAGGCTGGACCTTCTGAGATTACTGAGTTGAGGGCCTTGGTGGCCCAATTGGTTGAGAGCAACCGCCGGCAGGAGCAGCGGATTGAGCAGCTACTGGCGCAGAGAGAGGCGCCGCCTCCGACAGTTTGAGAGGCCCCGGCACCACCTGTGGTACCACTTGTGCCGACGGCGCCATCATCGAGTAGCGGGGCTCGGGGAGTGGCCCAGCCTTTGACCCTGGCCGAGGAGCAGGATATTGCTGACAAACTTGATAAGTTTTGTCAGCACGGACCGCCTAGATTCTCGGGGCGGGATATGCCGCCGTGGGAGGTTGGGACATGGCTATCAGCAATGGAGAAGATTTTCAGGGATTTCTTCATCGATCATATGGCGGTACACTGCCTAGATGGAGATGCAGACGCTTGGTGGCGTCGGGTGGAGCCACGGGAGTTTCAGATTTCTCGACAGTTACCCTGGTCTGAGTTTCGGCGTATGGTATTGGATACCTATTTTCCGACCAGCGTGAAGAGGAAACTGGAGGATGATTTGAAGAACCTTCAGCAGGGCGATAGGCCGGTTCAGGATTACCATCAGGAGTTCATGCAGTTGCTTAATTGCGTGCCTTATGTCGCCCGTGATGAGCCACATCAGGTTGAGTTATTCGAGGCAGGCCTCCGCAGCGAGATTTATACCCTAGTGCATGCACAGCGACTCCAGACTCTTAAGGAGGCCGTCGAGCATGCCGAATGGGTGGAGAGAGGCGACACAGTGATGGCGAGGCGAGGCGGGATGGTCGCATAGAGTTCCGTTAGGAAACGACCAGTACCCAAGGATGAGGGACAGGCTAGCTCGGGGAGACCGCCGCGGCCTCAGTTACCTAGCCGTGGGCGTGCGGAGCAGCGAGAGCCTAGTGGATTTCAGAGGCCATCGCAGCAGCAGCCGGAGTCTCAGCATCAGACACAGAGACAGCATCAGCCGGGACAGCCACGGCTTCGCGACAGAGACAGATGTATATTCTGCGGGGGACCTCATTTGTCGCACACCTGTGATCAGAGGTGGGGTCGTTGTTACAAGTGTGGACAGCCAGGCCATATTCGAGCTTCGTGCCCCTTTTCGACTTCAGCGGCACCTTCATCAGCATCGGCTCCTTTTCCGCCTCAGCAGCAGTTGTCAGCTCAGCGGCTTTATGCTCCAGCGAGCGGATCACCTTCTTTTTACCCTGCGGATCACCGGCCGCCGGCTCAGAGCGGTCGAGTCTACGCCGCTCAGGTGGAGGACTTTACAGCAGCCGACCTTGTGGTGGCAGGTATTATTTTATTTTATTTTACTTTATTTTATTGACCGGCATTAGGTTTTGCTTTGCATTACACTTGAGCATCCTAGTCATTTGTTAGGAGTGCATGTACTTCTTTGCTTGGGATAGGGGTAGGACGGTTACCTGGTGTTCGGGAGGTTCATATTCCCGATCCTCGACACGTAGGGGAGTGTTGTTGGTCCTGCCCGGTGCAGTTGAGTCCTTGATAGTACCGGTAGACCTGATGGTCTTAACCTAGTTATGGGTCTTGGATTTGGTACTTAGGACGGTTTGGCTGGTTCGGTTTTCTTTTCGCGGCGGTTGATTGTGCCGCGAGGACGGTCCTCTTAGGAGGGGCTAGGCCAGGAGTAGATGGTGTGCTGGGGTTACTTGGGGGCTATCTTTGCCTCTTTGGTTTCGGCTTTGCGTGCGGGGCGGTTGTTCCGCCGTGAGTGCGCAGCCTTTTTGGCTAGCGTGGTGGTGGGATACCCCAGGAGTGCTGAGGTACTCTCGTTGAGCTTTTATGACTTTGGACTTGGTGGTTGGATTATCGGGGCCCTGGGAGGAGCGGATGCTTGTACCGATGCAGACTACTTGGTAGCTCGAGCGGTTAGCCCAGCTGTACTTTGGTGAGGTGGTGCGGTTTTCTGGAGTGCCCGCCTCTATGATTGTTCTAGTTGAGACCCGAGGATTGTATCGCGTCACCGGAGGAGGTATTAGACAGCCTTGGGAGCTTGAGTGGTGGATGATTGGGTATTTACCCCCCTCTATTTGGTTGAGGTTCCGGGTTAAGGAATGACTTTAGTTTCGAGGACGAAACTTTCTTTTAGTGGGGGAGGATGTGATGACCTGGATCTTCGCAGAGCTGTTGTAGAGTGATTGGTGACTTCTGGGGGCCTGTACTGTGTGTTGGAGGTGTTTGTGCACCAATTGGACACAAGTGGCGGACTTCGGGCTTAAATGGATCACGTGGGTGGTCGGTTGACTCCGTTGGAACTTTTGAAGTGGTTTCGCACGAAACGGATATTAAAATTGGGCTCAGCGTGAAATTTGGACAAAAGAATACCTTTCCGGATGCCTTCGGCAATTTTTAGGAGTGAAATTTGGCAAATCGGACACCGGATTTGGACTCAACACGCGAAAACGGTCAAAATGGGCTATTTACATGCATTTTTCGGAGGTTGCTACAGTAATTTCACTGTTCATTGCCGGAACAGTGTTTCCGGCGAGGCCGGCGGCGGCGGGCAGCGGCGGAGCGCGGCGGACGGGCTCGGGCAGGCGGCGGAGCGGCCGCGGGCAGCGCGCGGGCGCGGGCAGCGCCCGGGCAGGCGCGCGGGAGCGCGGGCAGGCGCGCGGTCCACGGGCCGGCGTGCGCCGGAGGCGGGACACGTGGCATAGCGTGGTTGGGTGGCGCAGTGGGCGCGGTTCACGGGTGGCGCGGGGTGTACGGTGGACCGGTCTGGGCCACGTGGCGACCGGTGGTTGGCCGGTCCACGTGTGCCCGGTCCACGGAACTGGAGGAGCGGCCTCGGGATTCGCGCCTGGCAGGCGGCGCAGGCAGCGGGCGCAGGCGGCACATGGGCGCGTTGACCGGATTTTCCCGCGCTCGGGCCCGCCACGTGTCGTCGCCGCGTTGGTCCACGTGTCGCGCGGTGGATGGGCCGCGCGGCTGTCCGCTGTTCGGGGGCGACGTGGAGGCCCGTGGGTGATTCGGGCCCGCACAGTGTTGGGCCGGGCCCAACACTGTAGCGGCCCGAATTTTTCAGGCGTCGGAAAGTGGGGACACGGGCGTCATTATTTGAATTGTTTTTCCAGCCTATAAATAGGCCCCTGTTCAGCACTGGAGAACTTTTTCTCTGCGCGGATTTTTGCAGTGCAACCTTCACGAGTTTTCCTCCTCTCCCAGAGCCGGTTCCATCTGCAGATTCCAAGATTTTTCTGCGGTACGCATCCCAAGGATTCCATTTTTACGGCGCGACGCGACGCTCGTTCGTTTGTGATCTTCTTCGTCGCGTTTTGGTGCGAGGACTCCCCCGGCTTACTCCGACCACTTTTTTTGTCGATTTTTTGCGCCGTTGGCTTCACGACAGGTAGGGCTACGATCTTCGTGACTTGAGTTTTCCCTCGTTTTGAGTTTATCTTGGAGTTTCCCGAGCTTTCATTTGACCCTTTTCTTGGGCGGAGTTTTTGGACAGCACTGTGGTATTTCGGCCATATCTTTGTGCACAGGCATCGGATCGAGGCATTTCAAGAGGCGTTTTTCATCTACATTTTGCAAGGAATCTCCTGGATTTTTCTCAGATTTTTCTGAATAATTTTCGAAGGTGAAAAATCTCTGTGTACAGAAATTATTGCTACAGTTTTTTAGAGCAGTTTAATTCGAGGTGGTTCCCTTGTCGGATTTGTTTCTCAGCGTAGGAAACTCGATTTTGAGTGTGCAGGTACTCGTTTCGACCGGTTCGTCGCGAGGATCGTGACAGTATTTTTCTTGGAATTTTCCGAGCATTCTTCGCAGGTGAAAATAGGGAAACACTGGACTATTGTATTTGGACAGATTTTATTGGAGCATTGTATGATTAATTATGTATGTTCTTTTGGGAATTTTGTACAGTGATCGCGGCGGCTTATCTGTTTGGGCGAGAGCACTATTTGGACTTGGAATTAGCGATCGAGGTGGGTGGTTGTTATATCCCTCATTTTTCTGACATACCCAATAGAAATATTACAGAGATTTTATTGGAACCTTGTGATTGATAATTGCTAACCTTATGAGCCTATCATGTGAGACATATCATGTCGGAAATGCTTTTAGAAAACTGCTATGTTGGAACCATGATCGTATTTGGAACTTAGACATGTTGGCATGGATTTAATAGTAGTACATAATCTTATATGTGGTGGATAGTGGCATGTTTGGACAATGTGTGATATATCTTGTTGGTGGGTGCTACTTGGGGTTCTTTTGGACATGTATAGGCGGATGGTTTATGTGAGGGTAGTCAGTGGATTTTAGACATGTGTAAATATTTAATGACTTTAGCATGATGGTTGTATCTATGCGGAATTATTATCTAATACACATGTGGGACTATTAGTTGTTATTCTTCTTCCAATCGGACTATCTTAGTACCACGCAAAGTAGCCTCAACAGGTGCATCATCATCGTCATCATCTTCGCATCTGGAGTGGCAACTTGAGGGGAGCGACCCCACCGAGGAACAAGCATGTCTCATCTCGCTCAAAAGCGGTATCTACAGGCTATAATCCACGATCGAACAGATCAGAAACTCGAATGCCAACTAACCCATAATCAGGTCGGAGAACCCTCCACGACTCAATCTGATAATGCACTCAAACCCCCAAGACACTAGAAAACTCATCCACTGAGCTATAAAAATCCATTCAACCCCCAGGCACGAATATACATGCATTCTGAACCTATCAAATCCCCTCAGGGTGATCTCAGTGTAAAAACCCATTTTAAAAGCTATCTTTGTTAAAATGGTTACAACAATTTTTAAAACTATTCAGATGCATTTCTAATGTCAACTAATCATGCAGTCTAGTGTCGAAAGGTCTCAAGAATATGCTGATGATAATTGGGGTTCAGGTTTGTTATTCTAAAATGTTCTAAACCGCTATCAGATTTTACCAGCTATAAAAACTGCTAAACTAGGCATGCTAAACATGCTTTCAACAGAATTAGAAGGCATTCCATAAAGTTTGGAAGAATTCCAACCCACCTAGATGTGCACGTTAATCCTGAGTCCAAAAGAGCTAAAATTTAACGGGTGTGATCCTCAGGTTTCCACGATTCCAACGCACCAAAAATCGACGGAAAACTTCACCCGGTCACTGAGATATAAGCCAAACATCGCGGTAAGCTCAAATCATTCAAAATAGTAACCTTATCACACATCTGTCCACAAAACAGAAAATTATCTCCTACAAGATGCCATCCAAAAATTCCAAGAAAAATACAGTTGCGATTCTCGCGAAGTGTAGATCGGAATCAAGTGCTTAAACACCAAATTCCGCCACCCGTAGGCCAAGAAATTGCAAGATTACCTTAGCTCTGTTCAGAAAAGTGTCGCGGAAAAAGGGGGTCTAAAGATGCTATGAGAACTCCCATAAAAACTCGAAACGGAGTAGAGCGATAAGTACCAAAATCGAAGGCCTACCTGTCATGGAAACACCGACGCAAAAATCGGCGAAAAACTCCCAGAACTCAGCTCAGGGGAGCCTGCGGACAAATAGTCGACGGAAAAGACCGATGTCGAAGAAACATCACGACTCGCGAGATCGGGGTAGGGAAAATATCAAACGATCTCCAAAAATTTTCTAAAACCTCAAGAAGTGTAGAAGACACACAGAAGAAACTCACTGTCAAAAACGGCTCCCAAAACGGATCTTATAAAGTCCCCAAATGAAGCCCACAATGCCCTATTTATAGCTGAAATCCATGAAAAACCAAGATTCGGGTCAAAGGCATATTCCGAGCGCCCGGAAGTTATTGTGCGCGCCCGAAAATACGTGGCGCGCATCCGGGCCGTCCACGTGCAGGGCCTGAATCGCTATGATCGCGCCACGTGTCCGCCTCATCCAGCTCCGCGCACTCGCGCACGTGCGATGACTTGGACCGGCCAATCGCAGCGTGACACGTGGCGGTCGCAGTCCACCCGCCGGTCTACGCGCCGGGTCTTCCGGAAAGTGTCGGCCAATCACACGCTGCCACGTGGCGCCGCCCCGCCATCGCAATTCACGAAGCCCGGGCCGTGGCAGTGCGAAAATTCCCTGGTCCCGGTGCACGCGCCTGGGCCGTGGACCGGCCTGCCCACGCCCGCGCCTGCCCGCAGTCGTGCTCGCGCCTGCACGCAGCCACGCCGCCGTACTTCGGCGCTGTCCGAGCTACAGTACCTGCCCGTGCTACAGTAAAACAGTGTCCTGAGTCCAAAAAATACAACTAAATAGTCGATTTTCATCGTTTTCGCAAGCTGAATCCAAATCTGATGTCCGTTTTGCCAAATTTCATTCCTAAAATTTGACGAAGGCTACCGAAAAAGCAAACTTGATACGATTTTCGCGCTGGGTCCAAATATGCGGTCTGATTCGCGCACAACTAAAACCATCACACAACATAGGCCTCCAGAAGCCACTGATTACCCTACAAAATCATCACACTTATAATCAAGATTATGAGTATAGATCTTGTTTTAAATAGTTTAAAGAATTTTCTAACAAAAAATCAATTAATTAAGATCTCTTTATACCATTAAATGAGGAAAAGACTTATATCTACCATTAAAATTATAAATTTTATAATCTTTTAATCATAAGGTCAATGATGTAAAAAAAAATTGAAATTTAATTTCTAGTTACTTCTAGTGGTCTAGATCATATTCAACGGTGTCGATCGTCAATTTGAAAGATCCAGCATAAAAAACAAATATGTAACAACCGAGCCGGTTTGCTACTTATAGCAGTCCAACTCAACTATATATATATATATATATATATATATATATATATATATATATATATATATATATATATATATATATATATATATATATATATATATATATATCCGGCTACTATACTGTCACGCCCCGGGTGTAAACCAGAACCCGGGCCCGTCTACAGATCCGCCGTGCATGCGGTATTTCCCACATACACGAAGCGTCGGTAACCTGCTCAGATAAGAAATAATAATAAAAGAGCATAATAATCAGAGCTAACTAAAACTACTGTATCTCAGACAGAAACTGGAAGTAAAAGGTACAACAGTAAAATAAAATACAGATGTCTCTCCCAGCTCACCACTAAAATACAAACAGCTGGCAGAAGCCAGTCCCAAAAGAAATAAATAAAAACTGTCTGAGAAGTCCAGGTACCCAAAATCTCCAGCTACAACCCTCGGGAGGCTCTCTATCTAGTCCGCGATGCGCTTACCTCGATCAGTTGCTGACGGCCCAGCAACTCCCACAGAGGACTCTGCAAAACAAGGGAAAAGAGAGAAACAAGAAAAACAATGGGGGTAAGTACTACTATAAACAGTAGCCTCCCCTAGTGGGTAAAGCCTCAGCTCAGATATGCCCACCAGGTGATCAGAGGCAAAAAGGGAAAGGAAAAGAAAGGGGGGTGCAGATAAATAAGCAACTGATAAAATGCTATCCCTAATATGCCTCTACATGATAACTCAACAAGGATGGGAGAAGGAATGCATCAGTAAAAAGAAGCCTGTCCAAATGACCCAATCTGACCGCCAGTGAACACTGGCACTGCCTGCTCTGCCGCGACGGGTATGCCAGCCTACGCATAACCCCGAAGCAAAAGGAGTCCCCAGGACTCAAAGTCTGTCTGCCGCGCACTCCGGAGTGGCACTCGTGGGGAGCGACCCACACGAGGAAAGTAAGTAACCACAAGTAACCTGATATAGCAGGACTGGATCGAGACTCAATGAAGTGGGAAAAACCCTCCACTAAAGAAAGCCCGATCCCCAAAACACCCAATCTGATGCAATAGTAACAACCCGGTCAACCACCCAAGATCCGTGGTCGCCGCAACACCCTGTCATAAACCCAACCTGTCCCAAATCCCCAATACCTGACTACACTGTCCAACACACGCTCGAACCTGAGCGACTAAGCCGCAAGTGTCAATAATAGGAGAAGAAAAGAGTAAATGCATGGTTTCTCCTAAGTCAAGTCCCAAAAATAGTGTAGCAGTAAAAGATGACATAATTATGTGACCAATTTAATCATGCATTGTTCCAATATTTTGTCCAATTTCCAAGAATAACAGTTTAGAGTGACATAAGCTAGGGTGACAGTCTCATATGAATAATCATCAGTTTTGCAGTCCTCAAATATTATTTTTTCTCTAAGCATACAGTCCAGAATAATTAAGCGATTAAAACAAGTAATCAGTCTAACAATAATTTTTCATGGATCAAATAACCAATAATTTGCTCCCTAAAGCATGCAAGTCTACCAATCAACACATTTAGCATCATCAAATCAGGGGTACTCTGATATTCCTAGTGGGCATAACAAAGGAGAGGAGTACAACAACCACCCACCTGAAGTGCAACTGTCCAAGTCCGTACAGCTAGAAAATACCAAAACTCCAAATCCTTGCTCCCACAATTTCAGCACACCCGCAATACTCCTGGTACAATACAAAGCTCACTAATTACACTTAGGCTCCCAATTATTGCACTTATAACCACATACAACCTCGAATTCTGAACTGTTAAATTATCACCTGCAGAAAGTGCCCAGAAAATTCCAATAAAAATATCACGGCGATCCTTGCGTCGATAGCTTCGAAACGGTACCTTGCACGCCCAAATCGGAGTTCGGTAAGTCAAGATAAAAATTCGGCAAGGGGTACACTCATACAAAAATCTGTGTTAAAACTGATTACTGTTCACTGAGAAAACAGTAATTTTCACCTCGAAATAAATTCACAAAAATCCAATAAAAATACGAGCGCGTTCCTTGCGATCCGTAGATGAAAAAGTTGTATAAGCTCGTTTCCGTCTGACGCTCGTGCGCAAAGATATGGCCAAAATACTCCGCTGCTGTCAAGGAAATCCACACAGAAAATGGGGTCACTATTTGCCTCGGGATCCGTGCCAAAACCTCGAAACGGGAAAGTGCGACCAAAACGAAAGATGAAGTCCTACCTCTTAGGAGTCTGCCGGTGCAAGAATCACAGCAAAATGAGTCGGGGTAGCCCAGGGGAGCTAAAACACTGTCGCTGCGCCGAAGAAGAACACTAGAAAGCAACGTCGCGCCGCACCGTAAAATGGGGAACCTCGGGATTCGTGCCTCCTAAAATCTTGAAACTTGGCAGGGAGATCAAGCACTTAGAGATGAAAAACTTTGCTTAAGGGAGCTCGGGGAGATCTCGCACAGGTTGGGAGAAAAAGCCCTGTGAAATGGGCTCGGGCTGCCTTTAAATAGGCTGAGGAAACAAATGGGATAATTCCCAACATGTCCCCAATTCGGGCGCCCGGAATTTTCGGGCGTGCACAGTGCGGCCCGGCCCAGGATTTCCGGGCGCGCACAGTGCGGCCCGGTCCACCCTGCGGCCCAGTCCACTACTCCTCCGGGCCCCGCTGCACCCGGAGCACCTACGCCCGCAAATGGCCACGCGCCACGTGTCCCGGCAAACCGTGCACCACGCACGTCGCGCCGTGGACCGCGCACGTCGCGGCTGACCCGGGCCGTACGGCCACCTGCCCCGCCGTATGGCCACCTGCCCCGGTCAATCAACTCCACCGGTTGCGTGGACCGGGAGCACAACACCGGACCAACCACCAAACGTCACGTGTCCACCCGGTCTACCGTGCACCCGGGCCCAATTTCAGTGGACCGCGCCTGCTGCGCCGGCCAACCAGAAAGCGCCACGTGGCCCGCCCCCGGTGCACGACCTCCGCGGTGGACCGCGCGCCTGCCCGCGCCCCTGCGCTCCTGCCCGTGGCCTGCCCGCGCCGCAAGCCGCCGCCTGCCGCCTGCCCGAGGCCGCGCCGCCGCCCGCCGGCGCTGCCCGCCGCCGCCGACCGCCGCCGGCGATCGCCGGAAACACTGTTCCGGCGTGAACAGTACCCGCAAGCTCAAAATCGACAAGTGAATAGCCCATCTTGACCGTTTTCGCGCGCTGATTCCAAAATCGACGTCCGTTTTGCCAAAATCCGCCTCTAAAATTTACCGGAGGCTCCCGCAAACACCAAAAACTGCCCAAAACTTCCGGGAGTCCGCTTTTGGACATCCGGACTCAGAATTTAGCAAACAAAAAGCCATTTCAAGCGTTTTTCCGCGCTGAATCCAAATCCACCCTCTGTTTGGCCAAATTCCTTTTCTAAAATTCGGCAAAAGCAGCCGAAGGCCAATACAGCCAATCAAAGCTCACAGGGTCCATCTGTGGCATCCCTTTGATGCACTATGGGCCAGATACACCATCAACAGGTGTTTAAATAGTGGATTCACGGGAAAAAGCAGCAGAGGGATCAGGGGTCCTACATCCTCCCCCACTAAAAAAAAGTTTCGTCCCCGAAACAAGGAAAACAGAACAGACGTACCTCAAACAGAAATCTCGAACAAGAAGGGGTAGGTATCTCTCATCTCTGTCTCCAGCTCCCAAGTAGCCTCGCGCTCCTCATGATTGCTCCACAGGATCTTCACATATTGTCACGCCCCGGGGTTTTATTTAGCGGAAACGATGTATAAAAGCAAGTACGAAAGCAAGCGTCTGACGCGCCCATCTTTTTCTTTTTTCTTTTTTTTTTAAAAAAAACTCCCTTCCCCGGCGCGTGCCCAGATCCGCCGCATATACAGATTTACTCAAAAATCGGGCAGAGTCTCCTCTGTATATGCACGGCGTCGCGTCAAGTACAATAGTCAAACAATGTCCATTTAATCACAACAGCTCAGAGTTACTTATGCATGAAGACAAATAACAATGCCCGTGGCCAGTTAAGTTGAAAGGATAAACCCAGAGTTTTAAAAACAGGTCCACACGACCTTAGGTTATCGAAAACAGTTTGGAAAGTGCCATAAATCCACAGGGTTTGCAAAACGGGCCCACACGACCCAAGGTTTTGAAAACGGTTTTGAAATCCACATAAATCCACATAGTTTGGAAAAACGGGCCCACACGACCCTAGATTTTTTTAAAACGGTTTTCGAAGTTCTTTTGTTTTGTTTTGTTTCGTAAAACAGCCAAACGGGGATAATAGAGGAAATAGAAATGCATATCCAACATAAGAGTACTCAACATCCACACGACCCCACGAGGGTATCGAGAACCACACAGTAACCTACAATACCAAGTGAAAATGCGGAGGAAGTAAAGAAAAACGGCAGGCTGGGCTCCCACTGCCCAACCGCTCCCACCTCGGCCTCACCATCGCCTACCGCTCACCCCTGGAAGTACCTGTCACAGAGTGGGTAGTCAGCGACACTATCATAAAAAGGATAATAATAAAGCAATAAGAAGTACCAAGCTACAAAAGCTAGAACAGCCGGAGCAACCACTCTGCTCATAAGAATGACCCGCGAACACCTGTACCCTCCACTGTAACCTGAAGCACCTGTAACACCTGACCTCGTCGGGCACCTATCCCGACGGGTCGCACCGCTCACACCTTGGTGCATCAAACCCCACACCTACGGGGGCCCCCACTACGTCACCTCGTGGGTAAACACGGGTCAGAGACCGCTTTTCCGGAAAAGAGCACCCTTAGCGGTGGCCAGACCGCGGGTGCGCGTGTCGCAACCTCGAGCCACATAACCAAATACAGGTAATATCGTAACCCACTGAGACCATTAGCATTAGGGATAATAAGATAGGAAAATTAACATTATTACTATTTTCCAACTTGTATGATCAGTCTCAAAGCCAACAAAAAGAAACCCACCTGTCACGTGTGATGTCCGCCGTTCAACCCCTTCGCGTCCCGGTGTGCTCCCCGAACCTACAAGGACCCCCGGGACGAAGTCAAAACTCACCACTTATAAGTCGAGAGCAGTTGCAAACACGCCCGTCGGCGCGAAAACGGCGATAGCCCGGTCGGCCCCGGCGGCGACCCCGGTCCCGCACGGCGTTCGAGTCCACACGGCGCCCTCGCCCGCACGCACGGACGGCGCCCGGCGCGGCGCCCAGGCCCGGACGGCCCCAACCCGCACGCGCGGGCTGCGCCCCGCGCGGCGCCCGGGCCCGCCGGGGCCCAGGCCGCACGCGCGGGCGGCGCCCCGCGCGGCGCCCGGGCCCGCACGGGGCCCAGGCCGCACGCGCGGGCGGCGCCCGGGCCCGCACGGGGCCCAGCCCGCACGCGCGGGCGGCGCCCCTCGCGGCGCCCGGGCCCGCACGGGGCCCAGCCCGCACGCGCGGGCGGCGCCCCGCGCGGCGCCCGGGCCCGCACGGGGCCCAGCCCGCACGCGCGGGCGGCGCCCCGCGCGGCGCCTAGGTCCGCGCGGTGCCCCCCCCTCCGTGCGGTGATGTACGGCCGGCCGTGGGTTTCCCCCACCTCCCCCCTTCGCGCGACGAAGCGCCACAACCCTAGAATTGAACAAAAGAACGACGTAAAAATTTACAAGAAAACTCACCGATCTCGGTGCTCCCAAATCGCCGATGGGAAAAGAGAGGAAGAAGAGGTTCGCTCCGCGCTTGCCGGGTCTTGTGGGTGGTCGATCGTTCCCTCCCCTGCACGGTCCTTGATTCCGCCGATAGAAAGGAGGAGGTCTGGGGAGAAGGGGGAAAAAACCGCTTCCTCAATCTCGATGCGTTACGCTCAGGACAAGAAGGGGGAAAATAATGCCCTATGCCCCGAGTAAATAAAATAAAATAATTAGATAACCAAACGGGGCGATCAGGGTGCGAACCTGGGTCCAGTCTGCCTCGGTAACCGTACTGAAACTTCCGGAATTTATTCTGGGAGATTCCGGGGTCCGAATCCAAAACCGATTTCGCCGTCGTTCCCCGTTTCGCGAGCTTTATTGATTAAAAATACTCGCGAGCCCCGACGGTCTGCCCAGAAAATAAGAAAAATTACAAGTCACCCCCGGATCCCCTAGTCAAGTAGGCAGTTCAAGTACACCAAAACAAGTCCCGAAAAGAAAAGAAAACGACAGTTGCTAAACCACTCACCTCTAAAAACGAGTTTCGTCCCCGAAACTCAATCCTCGGTCGTGGTGAAAAGTTGGGGGTAGGCCTCCCACATCTTTGACTCCAGTTCCCATGTCGCCTCCCGCTCCTCGTGGTTGTTCCAGAGCACCTTGACGTACGGAATGACTCGATTTCGCAGTGTCTTACTCTCTCTTGCCAGGATTCGTACCGGGGTTTCCTCGAAGCTTAGATCCTCTTTTAATTCGAGTGTTGAGACATCCAGAACATGCGAGGGGTCGGGAAGGTATTTCTTGAGCATTGAAACGTGGAACACGTCGTGAATCTGGTTGAGGTTCGGTGGTAGAGCGAGGCGGTAGGCTACTGGGCCGATGCGCTCCAGGATCTCGAATGGCCCTACAAACCGTGGGCTCAGCTTGCCCTTCAACCCGAACCGTTTGATTCCCTTGGACGGCGAGACCCGCAAAAACACGTGTTCTCCCACCTGGAACTCCAAGTCGCGGCGTCTCCGATCCGCGTAGCTCTTTTGTCGACTCTGGGCAGTTAGTAAGCGCTGTCTGATGAGGCGCACCTTCTCTTCTGTCTCTTCCACTAAGTCGGGTCCCAAGAGTTTTCGCTCTCCCAAGTCATCCCAACAGATCGGGGATCGGCAACGTCTCCCGTACAAGGCTTCGTAGGGTGCCATCTGGATGCTAGCTTGGTGGCTATTGTTGTAAGCGAATTCCACGAGTGGCAAGTAACGCTCCCAACCGACTCCCCAATCAAGTACACAGGCCCGGAGCAGGTCCTCCAGCGTCTGTATCACCCGCTCCGACTGCCCGTCTGTCTGAGGGTGGAAGGCCGTGCTGAACTGCAATTTTGTCCCCAAAGCTTGCTGCAGACTCTGCCAAAACTTCGAGACGAAGCGTGTGTCTCTGTCTGATGTGATCGATACCGGTACTCCGTGCAGCCTCACAATCTCGCTGAGGTAGACCTGAGCCAACCGCTCTCTGGTCCAGGTTGTGTGGATGGGCAGAAAATGCGCCGACTTGGTTAGCCGGTCCACCACGACCCATATTGTGTCGTGGCCTTGCTGTGAACGTGGGAACCCGGTGACAAAGTCCATGGTAATATGATCCCATTTCCACTCCGGTACCGGTAAGGGTTGTAACTTTCCCGCCGGCCGCTGATGTTCCGCCTTTATCTGTTGGCACACCAGGCAGTGGGCTACAAAACGTGTCACATCCCTCTTCAGCCCGGGCCACCAAAAGGTTTGCTTGAGGTCCCTGTACATCTTTGTGCCTCCTGGATGCGCCGCATAAGGGGCGCTGTGTGCCTCGGTTAGGATTTCCTTCTTCAATTCTGGGGTATCCGGAACGCAAATCCGCCCGCGGAACCGTAGAGTGCCGTCTCTCTCTACAGAAAAGTCGCCTTCCCGATCCGGTGAGATCTTGTCTCTTACGAGCTGTAAGTGCGAGTCCGCCTGCTGTCCCTCTCGAACCTTCTCGAGCATCGTTGGCTTGACTACCAATGTTAAAAGTTGCGCAACCGTGCCTGCGGGCACTACCTCCAACCCTAGCCGTGAGAAGTCCGCAATCAAGTTGCTCTGCTCAGTTATCGCGCCTACTGATCCCCCTTCCAATCGCCCTTTTCTGCTCAGGGCGTCCGCTACCACGTTTGCCTTCCCGGGGTGGTATTGGATTGTTAGGTCGTAATCCTTCAGTAACTCAAGCCACCGCCTCTGCCGCAGGTTTAACTCCTTTTGTGTGAACAAATATTTAAGACTCTGGTGGTCCGAGAAGATGTTACAGTGAACCCCGAAGAGATAGTGTCTCCATAACTTCAGGACGAAGACAACCGCAGCCAGCTCTAAGTCGTGTATCGGGTAGTTTCTCTCGTAATCCTTCAGTTGTCTAGACGCATAGGCTATCACCTTCCCCTGCTGCATCAGAACACCCCCAAGGCCGATCCTCGAAGCGTCGCAGTACACCTCATAGTCCTCTCCAGGAGTTGGTAATACCAGAATTGGTGCCCTGGTTAGCCTTCTTTTGAGTTCTTCAAAACTCTCCTGGCATTTGGCTGTCCATACAAACTTTTCACCTTTCTTGGTCAATCGGTTTAAAGGGGCCGCAATCTTCGAGAAGCCCTCGACAAAACGTCTGTAATAACCCGCCAGCCCCAAGAAACTGCGAATCTCCGTCACCGTCGTCGGCGGCTGCCAGTCGATCACCGATTCCACCTTCTTGGGGTCCACGGCGATTCCCTTCGCCGAGATCACGTGCCCCAGGAATCCCACCTCGCGTAGCCAGAATTCGCATTTTTTGAGCTTAGCGAACAGCTTCTGCTCCCTGAGGGTTTGGAGTATCGTTCGTAAATGGTCCTCGTGCTCCTCGTCGGTAGGTGAATAGATCAGTATGTCGTCAATGAAGACCACCACGAACCGGTCTAGAAATGGTTTGAAGATCCGGTTCATCATGTCCATAAAGACCGCGGGGGCGTTCGTAAGCCCGAAAGGCATGACCGTAAACTCGTAGTGGCCATACCGCGTCCGAAAGGCGGTCTTTGGGATGTCCTCGTCCCGTACCCGGAGCTGGTGGTAGCCCGACTGCAGATCAATCTTTGAAAAGACCGTCGCTCCTCGTAGCTGGTCAAAGAGGTCGTCGATTCTGGGCAGGGGGTACTTATTTTTCACCGTAACCTTGTTTATTCCTCGGTAGTCGATACAGAGCCGTAGGCTTCCATCTTTCTTCCGCACAAAGAGTACCGGTGCACCCCAGGGTGATACACTCGGCCTGATAAACCCTTTGTCCAAGAGGTCCTCCAGTTGCGCCTTCAGCTCCTTTAACTCTGCGAAGGCCATTCGGTAGGGTGCCTTCGTGATCGGTTGAGTACCTGGTAAGAGTTCAATGGGGAAAACTACCTCTCGCTCAGGGGGTATCCCGGGCAGCTCCGCCGGAAAGACGTCGGGAAAGTCCCTCACCACTGGGATGTCTGTGAGTGTCGTCGGGGGTCGGGTAACCAGATCCACCGATGCCAAGTAGGCCACACACCCACCCTCCACCAATCTCCTGGCTCGAGCCGCTGAGATTACTGCCGGAAAGGAGGTACTCTTGCACGCCAGGTACGCATTCTTAGGAAAGCTTGGTTCCTGTAATTGCACCATCCGCTTCTCGCAGTCGATAAGAACTTGGTACCTTGAGAGCCAGTCCATGCCCAAAACAACGTCATACTCCTTCAGGGGAATCACCACCAAATCCCAAGGACAAGCCAGTCGCCCTAGCTTAATTGGGCAGGTGGCCACCAGACCGGTCGCCTCCAGTGTCCCGCCCGCTGTCTGAACCGTCATACGGCCTTGGAGAGGTGTCACCTCGAGATCATGCGAAAACACGTAATCGCAAGAAATGAACGAGTGGGTTGCTCCAGTGTCAAAGAGGGTTCTAGCACGGGAATTTGAAACAGAAGTAATACCTGCGAGTACGTCCTCCGGTGGGTCCGATTCCCGGCGGGTCATGGAATAAATTCGCCCGCCCGGTTGAGGCTGCCTTTCCTCCTCGCGCCGCGAAGCCGGGGGCCTAGAGGTCGACCCCATAGGAGCTTTCCCCCGCCCTGACAGTTGTGGTGAAGGCGTGGAAGCGGCAGAGGAGGCTGGTCCCAAGGCAAGGGGGCAGTTGCGGCGGAAGTGCCCCTGCTTGCCGCAGCGGAAGCAATGATCGACTCTCTGGGGGCAATCCAACACCCCGTGTGCTCCCCCGCAGATCACGCAAGGCCTGTCTCCGGATCTCGGTCCTCCCGTAGGTGCGCTCCGTGCTCCCGCCTGTGGCCTCCACCGCTTTGGGGGTCGGCTCCCAGCAGATGACCCCCACCCGTAGCTCTGCTGTTGCCGCTTCCTATCTTCATGCCGAGCCGGGGCCTCCCTCTTAGCGCGGGTAACGGCAAACCCGCGCTCCACGACAGTGGCCCGGTCGACCACCTTTTGGAAAGTATGCAAGTCAGCCGCCTGAACCACCTGGAAAATCTCGCTTCGCAACCCATCCACGAACAGTTGCGCCTTGTGGGGTTCGTCCCTTATGACGAAAGGAACGCAGTTTGCTAAGCGCACAAATTCGCGCTGATACTCCATGACGGTCTTGCTCCCTTGCTGAATGTGGTTCAGGTCGTCCTCCAGCTTCTTCTTGACGCTACTTGTGAAGAAGGCCCCAAACAGTTCCTGCTTGAACGTCGCCCACGATAGAAGCACGGTGCCCTTGGTGGGGTCAGGGCGCACCGTCTTCCACCATAGACGAGCGTTTCCCTCCAAAAAGTGGACCGCCAGGGGGACGCGCTCGGGGTCCTCGATGAGTAAGTCTTCGAACAACTTTTCCATCGAACCCACCCACTTTTCGACGACCCAGGGATCAGTCGTCTCCCCATCGAACGTGGGTGGTTCGAACTTCATAAAATCCGCCAGATTAGCCCGCACTCGTTCCCGCTCCGTCTGTGGGACTGTCCCTTCCCCAGCGGCGGCGGCGGCCGCGGAGGCACTCCCGCCGAGGGCCCCCGGCGCCGGCCCCGCAGGTGCTGATCCTGGTGCTGCCGTCGGTATCGTAGTCTGGGTGGATGCTAGCCCGGCCGTTGCTGCCGGTGGAGGGGCTGCCCCTGCCGCTTGCGGTACTGCGACTGGTGCAGTTGGCCCCTGTGGAGGGGCAGGAGCGACCGGTTGTTGCTGCGTCAGTTGACGCACATGTTCCGTAAGGGTCGCCAGCTGCCCCGCCATCTCCCTCAATTGTTGCCGCAAGAGCTGGTTTTCCGCGGCTGCCGATGTCGTCGCATCCGCCCCCACATCCTCGGCCGATGCTCTGGTTCGGACCATTGTCTGTACAACACACCATCAAAACAATTTAGCTCTAGACTACGCTAGAAGGAACCACCATAAATATCGGGAGGGAAAAAAAAAACACTAGCTACATAACCCCTTCCCCGATCTCTCACGCCCCACACCCATAAACCCTGCGCATTTCATTCATTAGTAGGTAAATGTGGTACTTTCGTGGATGTTGGACCGTCACCGTTGTGATTAAAATAACCGCTCTGATACCATCTTAATCTGTCACGCCCCGGGGTTTTATTTAGCGGAAACGATGTATAAAAGCAAGTACGAAAGCAAGCGTCTGACGCGCCCATCTTTTTCTTCTTTTTTTTTTTAAAAAAAAAAACTCCCTTCCCCGGCGCGTGCCCAGATCCGCCGCATATACAGATTTACTCAAAAATCGGGCAGAGTCTCCTCTGTATATGCACGGCGTCGCGTCAAGTACAATAGTCAAACAATGTCCATTTAATCACAACAGCTCAGAGTTACTTATGCATGAAGACTAATAACAATGCCCGTGGCCAGTTAAGTTGAAAGGATAAACCCAGAGTTTTAAAAACAGGTCCACACGACCTTAGGTTATCGAAAACAGTTTGGAAAGTGCCATAAATCCACAGGGTTTGCAAAACGGGCCCACACGACCCAAGGTTTTGAAAACGGTTTTGAAATCCACATAAATCCACATAGTTTGGAAAAACGGGCCCACACGACCCTAGATTTTTAAAACGGTTTTCGAAGTTCTTTTCTTTTGTTTTGTTTCGTAAAACAGCCAAACGGGGATAATAGAGGAAATAGAAATGCATATCCAACATAAGAGTACTCAACATCCACACGACCCCACGAGGGTATCGAGAACCACACAGTAACCTACAATACCAAGTGAAAATGCGGAGGAAGTAAAGAAAAGCGGCAGGCTGGGCTCCCACTGCCCAACTGCTCCCACCTCGGCCTCACCATCGCCTACCGCTCACCCCTGGAAGTACCTGTCACAGAGTGGGTAGTCAGCGACACTATCATAAAAAGGATAATAATAAAGCAATAAGAAGTACCAAGCTACAAAAGCTAGAACAGCCGGAGCAACCACTCTGCTCATAAGAATGACCCGCGAACACCTGTACCCTCCACTGTAACCTGAAGCACCTGTAACACCTGACCTCGTCGGGCACCTATCCCGACGGGTCGCACCGCTCACACCTTGGTGCATCAAACCCCACACCTACGGGGGCCCCCACTACGTCACCTCGTGGGTAAACACGGGTCAGAGACCGCTTTTCCGGAAAAGAGCACCCTTAGCGGTGGCCAGACCGCGGGTGCGCGTGTCGCAACCTCGAGCCACATAACCAAATACAGGTAATATCGTAACCCACTGAGACCATTAGCATTAGGGATAATAAGATAGGAAAATTAACATTATTACTATTTTCCAACTTGTATGATCAGTCTCAAAGCCAACAAAAAGAAACCCACCTGTCACGTGTGATGTCCGCCGTTCAACCCCTTCGCGTCCCGGTGTGCTCCCCGAACCTACAAGGACCCCCGGGACGAAGTCAAAACTCACCACTTATAAGTCGAGAGCAGTTGCAAACACGCCCGTCGGCGCGAAAACGGCGATAGCCCGGTCGGCCCCGGCGGCGACCCCGGTCCCGCACGGCATTCGAGTCCACACGGCGCCCTCGCCCGCACGCACGGACGGCGGCCCCCCGCCGCGCGGCGCCGCCCGGCCCGGACGGCCCAACCCGCACGCGCGGGCGGCGCCCCGCGCGGCGCCCGGGCCCGCACGGGGCCCAGCCCGCACGCGCGGGCGGCGCCCCGCGCGGCGCCCAGGTCCGCGCGGTGCCCCCCCCCTCCGTGCGGTGATGTACGGCCGGCCGTGGGTTTCCCCCACCTCCCCCCTTCGCGCGACGAAGCGCCACAACCCTAGAATTGAACAAAAGAACGACGTAAAAATTTACAAGAAAACTCACCGATCTCGGTGCTCCCAAATCGCCGATGGGAAAAGAGAGGAAGAAGAGGTTCGCTCCGCGCTTGCCGGGTCTTGTGGGTGGTCGATCGTTCCCTCCCCTGCACGGTCCTTGATTCCGCCGATAGAAAGGAGGAGGTCTGGGGAGAAGGGGGAAAAACCGCTTCCTCAATCTCGATGCGTTACGCTCAGGACAAGAAGGGGGAAAATAATGCCCTATGCCCCGAGTAAATAAAATAAAATAATTAGATAACCAAACGGGGCGATCAGGGTGCGAACCTGGGTCCAGTCTGCCTCGGTAACCGTACTGAAACTTTCGGAATTTATTCTGGGAGATTCCGGGGTCCGAATCCAAAACCGATTTCGCCGTCGTTCCCCGTTTCGCGAGCTTTATTGATTAAAAATACTCGCGAGCCCCGACGGTCTGCCCAGAAAATAAGAAAAATTACAAGTCACCCCCGGATCCCCTAGTCAAGTAGGCAGTTCAAGTACACCAAAACAAGTCCGAAAAGAAAAGAAAACGACAGTTGCTACACATATGGAATAGCCCGATTGCGCAATTCCCTCACCTCACGAGCAAGAATCCGCAACGGGCGCTCCTCGTAGACCAAGTCCTCGCCGATCTCCAACGAAGTGAAGTCAATCACGTGCGACGGGTCAAAAACATATCTCCTCAGAGCTGAGACGTGGAAGACATCATGAACTCCGGCCAGGCGTGGGGGTAAGGCAACTCTGTATGCCACAGGACCAACTCTGTCCAGTACCTCAAAGGGTCCAATAAAGCGGGGACTGAGCTTTCCCCGCACTCCAAATCTCCGGACCCCCTTCGAGGGCGAGACCTTCAAGAAGACATGATCACCAACCTGAAACTCCAGGTCTCGCCGTCGAGTATCAGCGTAGCTCCTCTGACGACTCTGGGCTGTCTCAAGATGCCGGCGAATAATCCTGACTTTTTCCTCTGCCTCCAAAAGTAACTCCGGTCCCAAAGTCCTCCTCTCACCCACGTCACTCCAATATAAGGGAGACCGACACTTGCGTCCATACAACGCTTCAAACGGAGCCATCTGGATGCTCGCCTGATAGCTGTTGTTGTACGCGAACTCAACCAAAGATAAGTGCCGGTACCACCCTCCTCCAAAATCCATAACGCACGCTCTCAGCATATCCTCAAGGGTCTGTATGGTGCGTTCTGACTGTCCATCGGTCTGTGGGTGGAAAGCGGTGCTAAACCTGAGCTGAGTCCCCAATGCAGAGTGCAAACTCCCCCAAAAGCGTGATACGAATCTCGGGTCTCGATCTGACACAATCGAAGCAGGTATGCCGTGAAGCCTCACTATCTCATCCATATATAACTGTGCCAAATACTCTAGTGACCAAGTCATCTGAACCGGTAAGAAGTGCGCCGACTTGGTGAGTCTGTCAACAATAACCCAGATCGCATCTGCTCCGCTCTGCGCCCTCGGCAATCCTGTGACGAAATCCATAGTGACGTGGTCCCATTTCCACTCGGGAATTGGAAGACTCTGCAACTTGCCAGCAGGGACGCGATGCTCTGCTTTCACTTGCTGGCAAGTTAAACAGTGAGCTACGAATCTCCCAATGTCCCGCTTCATTCCGGGCCACCAAAACTGTGCCTTGAGGTCCTTATACATCTTAGTACCTCCAGGGTGGACGGTATAAGATGTATAGTGGGCCTCCCTCAAAATCTGATCTCTAATCTCCTGATCCATAGGCACACACACTCGGTCCCTGTACCGCAGTACTCCCGAGCTATCCACAGAAAAATCCCCTGTCTGATCCGCCTGAAGCTGCGTCCTGATCCTCGTCAAGTGGGGGTCCTCACTCTGAGTGTCCCTGATCCTCTCCAACAGAGTGGGCTGCAAGACCATAGACATGAGTCTAGCAGAGACCCCAGGGGATACTACCTCCAGCTGTAATCGCCTCATCTGCTCGACCAACGACGTCTGCTGCGAGATCAATAAGCTCAGACTCGTCCTCCTGCTCAAAGCATCCGCCACAACATTGGCCTTGCCGGGGTGATAAAGGATACTCAGATCATAATCCTTTAGCAGCTCCAACCACCGGCGTTGCCTCAAATTCAGCTCCTTTTGGGTGAACAGATACTTCAAGCTCTTGTGATCAGTATAAATCTCGCAATGCTCACCATACAAGTAATGCCGCCACAGCTTCAGAGCAAACACCACCGCTGCCAGCTCAAGATCATGAGTAGGGTAATTTTTCTCATAGTCCTTCAATTGCCGCGAAGCATAGGCAATCACCCTACCCTGCTGCATCAACACACACCCCAGACCACTATGTGAGGCATCACTGTAAATCACAAATCCTTCCCCCATAACTGGGAGGGCAAGGATTGGAGCGGTCATCAATCTCTGCTTCAGCTCCTCAAAACAGCTCTGGCAAGTCTCGCTCCAAACAAACTTAACTCCTTTCCTGGTCAGACGAGTGAGGGGAGAGGAAAGCTTCGCAAAGCCTTCCACAAAACGCCGATAGTAGCCCGCCAAACCAAGAAAGCTCCGCACCTCGGTGATAGTCGTCGGCCTCGGCCAATCTCGAATAGCATCCACCTTGGCCGGATCCACCGCCACTCCAGCAGCTGAAACAACATGACCCAGAAAGGCGACCTCCCGGAGCCAAAACTCGCACTTTTTGAACTTAGCATACAGCTTCTTCTCTCGCAGAAGCTGTAGCACGGTCCTCAAGTGCTCCTCGTGCTCCAAATCACTCCGGGAGTAGATCAGAATATCATCTATAAACACCACCACAAACCGGTCCAAAAACGGCTGAAAAATCCTGTTCATCAAGTCCATGAATGCGGCAGGGGCATTTGTCAACCCAAAAGGCATCACAGTAAACTCATAATGCCCGTACCGCGATCTGAAAGCCGTCTTGGAGATGTCCTCGGCCCTCACCCTCAGCTGGTGGTAACCGGACTGCAGATCAATCTTCGAGAACACCGATGCTCCCTGTAACTGATCAAACAAATCATCAATCCGGGGGAGGGGATACTTGTTCCGGATGGTCACTTTGTTCAACTCCCTATAATCCACGCACAATCGGAGTGACCCATCCTTCTTCTTAACAAACAACACAGGCGCTCCCCACGGAGAAACACTGGGTCTGATGAAGCCCCTATCCAAAAGATCCTGAAGCTGGGCTTTCAACTCCCTCAACTCAGCTGGCGCCATCCTATAGGGTGCCTTTGAGATTGGTGCAGTCCCAGGGACTACATCAATCACGAACTCAATCTCCCTCTCCGGCGGCATCGTCGTCAACTCCGGGGGAAATACATCTGGGAACTCGCGGACAATAGGGATATCCTCGAGTCCCAGTGCCGCCGTAGGCACCTCCACCACAGTGGCCAAAAAGGCAGTGCAACCCCTACTCATCATCCTCCTAGCTCTGGCCGAGGAAATGGTCGCTGCGAACAGCGTGCTCTGGCAGCCTCTGAAGATGAACTCCTCCTGTCCTGGCTCGCGAAGAGTCACCGTCTTCTCTCTGCAGTCTATAGTGGCGGAATACCGCGACAGCCAATCCATCCCTAGCACCAAGTCAAAATCCTGGAGCTGCTGCAAAACAAGCAAGTCTGCAGGCAAAATCCAAGGCCCCAACTGCACTGGGCAAGCCACACAACGCTCCTCGACATGCAAAATATGATCGGGAATCCGCACCTCTAATGTATGTAACAAGGACTCTCTCTCAAAGCCATGCAGGGATGCAAATGCTCGACTAATGAAAGAATGCGAAGCTCCGGTGTCAAATAAAGAGCGAGCCCGAATACCGAAAAGTAGAATAATACCTGCCACCACCTGGTCTGCCGCTGGAGAATCCGCCAACTGGGCGGCATATACCCGCCCGCTCGGTGCTGGAGGTCGGGAATCTGTAGGGTAGGAGGTGGACGGCCTGCTCGCTGGAGCATAAGGCCGCTGAGCTGATGGCCGCTGCTGCTGAGGGGGATATGGAGCCGACGCCGAAGAAGGTGCCGAAGAAGTAGCAAGGGGGCAAGTAGCTCGCACATGCCCTGGCTGTCCACAACGGAAGCATCGACCCCATCTCTGGTCACAAGTAATGGCGGCATGCTGACCTCCACAGAAGATACATCGGTCAGAAGATCGGGGCTGTCTCGACTGCTGCTGCTGCTGTCTCGAGGACTGCTGCTGAGATCTCTGCTGCCTCTGCTGCGATCTCTGCTGCTGGTGCTGCTGCTGATGCTGCTGCGGTCTCTGGGGTCCACCAGGACCTCTCCTATCAGATCGCCCACGGCCGTAAGACTGGGACTGCGGCGGCCGTGGCGGTCTCCAAGAGCTGGCCTGTCCCCCGTCCTCTGGGGCTGGTCGCTTCCTGTCGGAACTCTGCGCGACCGCGGCCCTCCGTCTGGCCACCTCCTGATCACCTCTCTCCACCCACTGTGCATGCTCTGCGGCTGCCTCCAGGGTCTGAAATCTCTGAGCATGCACAAGTGTGTAAATCTCTGGACGAAGGCCTCCCTCGAACAACTCAACCTGGTGCGGACCGTCACGAGCGACGTAGGGCACACAGTTCAGCAACTCCCTGAACTCCTGAAAATAGGCATGGGCCGGTCGATCGCCCTGCTGCAGATTCTTCAAATCGTCCTCCAACTTCTTCTTCACACTGGTAGAAAAATAGGTGTCCAACACCATCCGTTTGAACTCCTCCCAAGGTAACTGCCGAGTGATCCGGAACTCCAGTGGCTCAACTCGCTGCCACCAAAAATCAGCATCTCCGTCCAAACAGTGCACCGCCATGTGCACTCGATACTTCGGGTCGATGAAGAAGTCCCGAAAAAGCTTCTCCATCGCAGAAAGCCAAATCCCAACAGCCCGGGGCTGAGCATCCCGCCCCGAGAATCTAGGTGGTCCCCGCTTGACAAACACAGCGAGTTTGTCAGCAAAATCTCGCTCCTCCTCCGCAGTCAAAGGCTGAATAGCTCCAGGAGCCCCGCTACTCGAAGATGGCGCTGACGGCACAAAAGGTGCAACAAGAGGCACAGGGACCTCAGGAACAGCTGGGGGTGGTGCCTCCCTCTGAGCAAGCAGCTGCTCAATCCTCTGCTCCTGGCGGCGCTGACCCTCCGCCAACTGGGCCACCAAGGCCCTCAACTCAGTAAGCTCGGGGGGTGTAGGCTGCTCTGGCTCAACAGGGGGCGAAGGGACACCCCGAGTGGGAATCCGACGTCGAGGAGGCATCCTGCCACAAGAAACCAAGCATCAGTAACAAAACCCCACACGACCCAATCTAGCGAAAGTCAAAAGACATCCCCCTATTTCTGTAACCTTATGTTGTCTGCAGCCAACATAATGGTTCAACAGAAATAGACTATGTCGATCCCTCTTCACTCACAGGAAGAGTTAACTATAAAAATCACCGACTTTCGCAAAATGTCACGCCACTCACGCCCTATCATCCTAGGGTCTGTCCAAAAGCCTAGGGTTTCCTAAGTCCCAACTGACCTATCCCTAAGCTCTGATACCAACTTAATCTGTCACGCCCCGGGTGTAAACCAGAACCCGGGTCCGTCTACAGATCCGCCGTGCATGCGGTATTTCCCACATACACGAAGCGTCGGTAACCTGCTCAGATAAGAAATAATAATAAAAGAGCATAATAATCAGAGCTAACTAAAACTACTGTATCTCAGACAGAAGCTGGAAGTAAAAGGTACAACAGTAAAATAAAATACAGATGTCTCTCCCAGCTCACCACTAAAATACAAACAGCTGGCAGAAGCCAGTCCCAAAAGAAATAAATAAAAACTGTCTGAGAAGTCCAGGTACCCAAAAATCTCCAGCTACAACCCTCGGGAGGCTCTCTATCTAGTCCGCGATGCGCTTACCTCGATCAGTTGCTGACGGCCCAGCAACTCCCACAGAGGACTCTGCAAAACAAGGGGAAAGAGAGAAACAAGAAAACAATGGGGGTAAGTACTACTATAAACAGTAGCCTCCCCTAGTGGGTAAAGCCTCAGCTCAGATATGCCCACCAGGTGATCAGAGGCAAAAAGGGAAAGGAAAAGAAAGGGGGTGCAGATGAATAAGCAACTGATAAAATGCTATCCCTAATATGCCTCTACATGATAACTCAACAAGATGGGAGAAGGAATGCATCAGTAAAAAGAAGCCTGTCCAAAGGACCCAATCTGACCGCCAGTGGACACTGGCACTGCCTGCTCTGCCGCGACGGGTATGCCAGCCTACGCATAACCCCGAAGCAAAAGGAGTCCCCAGGACTCAAAGTCTGTCTGCCGCGCACTCCGGAGTGGCACTCGTGGGGAGCGACCCACACGAGGAAAGTAAGTAACCACAAGTAACCTGATATAGCAGGACTGGATCGAGACTCAATGAAGTGGGAAAAACCCTCCACTAAAGAAAGCCCGATCCCCAAAACACCCAATCTGATGCAATAGTAACAACCCGGTCAACCACCCAAGATCCGTGGTCGCCGCAACACCCTGTCATAAACCCAACCTGTCCCAAATCCCCAATACCTGACTACACTGTCCAACACACGCTCGAACCTGAGCGACTAAGCCGCAAGTGTCAATAATAGGAGAAGAAAAGAGTAAATGCATGGTTTCTCCTAAGTCAAGTCCCAAAAATAGTATAGCAGTAAAAGATGACATAATTATGTGACCAATTTAATCATGCATTGTTCCAATATTTTGTCCAGTTTCCCAGAATAGCAGTTTAGAGTGACATAAGCTAGGGTGACAGTCTCATATGAATAATCATCAGTTTTGCAGTCCTCAAATATTATTGCTTTTCTCTAAGCATACAGTCCAGAATAATTAAGCGATTAAAACAAGTAATCAGTCTAACAATAATTTTTCATGGATCAGCTAACCAATAATTTGCTCCCTAAAGCATGCAAGTCTACCAATCAACACATTTAGCATCATCAAATCAGGGGTACTCTGATATTCCTAGTGGGCATAACAAAGGAGAGGAGTACAACAACCACCCACCTGAAGTGCAACTGTCCAAGTCCGTACAGCTAGAAAATACCAAAACTCCAAATCCTTGCTCCCACAATTTCAGCACACCCGCAATACTCCTGGTACAATACAAAGCTCACTAATTACACTTAGGCTCCCAATTATTGCACTTATAACCACATACAACCTCGAATTCTGAACTGTTAAATTATCACCTGCAGAAAGTGCCCAGAAAATTCCAATAAAAATATCACGGCGATCCTTGCGTCGATAGCTTCGAAACGGTACCTTGCACGCCCAAATCGGAGTTCGGTAAGTCAAGATAAAAATTCGGCAAGGGGGTACACTCATACAAAAATCTGTGTTAAAACTGTACACTGTTCACTGAGAAAACAGTAATTTTCACCTCGAAATAAATTCCACAAAAATCCAATAAAAATACGAGCGCGTTCCTTGCGATCCGTAGATGAAAAAGTTGTATAAGCTCGTTTCCGTCCGACGCTCGTGCGCAAAGATATGGCCAAAATACCCCGCTGCTGTCAAGGAAATCCACACAGAAAATGGGGTCACTGTTTGCCTCGGGATCCGTGCCAAAACCTCGAAACGGGAAAGTGCGACCAAAACAAAAGATGAAGTCCTACCTCTTAGGAGTCTGCTGGTGCAAGAATCACAGCAAAATGAGCTCGGGGTAGCCCAGGGAAGCTAAAACACTGTCGCTGCGCCGAAGAAGAACACTAGAAAGCAACGTCGCGCCGCACCGTAAAATGGGGAACCTCGGGATTCGTGCCTCCTAAAATCTTGAAACTTGGCAGGGAGATCGAGAACTTAGAGGTGAAAAACTTTGCTTAAGGGAGCTCGGGGAGATCTCGCACAGGTTGGGAGAAAAAGCCCTGTGAAATGGGCTCGGGCTGCCTTTAAATAGGCTGAGGAAACAAATGGGATAATTCCCAACATGTCCGGGAATTCGGGCGCCCGGAATTTTCCGGGCGCGCACAGTGCGGCCCAGCCCAGGATTTCCGGGCGCGCACAGTGCGGCCCGGTCCACCCTGCGGCCCAGTCCACTACTCCCCCGGGCCCCGGAGCACCTACGCCCGCAAATGGCCACGCGCCACGTGTCCCACAAAACCGTGCACCACGCACGTCGCGCCGTGGACCGCGCACGTCGCGGCTGACCCGGGCCGTACGGCCACCTGCCCCGCCGTACGGCCACCTGCCCCGGTCAATCAACTCCACCGGTTGCGTGGACCGGGAGCACAACACCGGACCAACCACCAAACGCCACGTGTCCACCCGGTCTACCGTGCACCCGGGCCCAATTTCAGTGGACCGCGCCTGCTGCGCCGGCCAACCAGAAAGCGCCACGTGGCCCGCCCCCGGTGCACGACCTCCGCGGTGGACCGCGCGCCTGCCCGCGCCCCTGCGCTCCTGCCCGCGGCCTGCCCCCGCCGCAAGCCGCCGCCTGCCGCCTGCCCGAGGCCGCGCCGCCGCCCGCCGGCGCTGCCCGCCGCCGCCGACCGCCGCCGGCGATCGCCGGAAACACTGTTCCGGCGTGAACAGTACCCGCAAGCTCAAAATCGACAAGTGAATAGCCTATCTTGACCGTTTTCGCGCGCTGATTCCAAAAACGACGTCCGTTTCACCAAAATCCGCCTCTAAAATTTACCGGAGGCTCCCGCAAACACCAAAAACTGCCCAAAACTTCCGGGAGTCCGCTTTTGGACATCCGGACTCAGAATTTAGCAAACAAAAAGCCATTTCAAGCGTTTTTCCGCGCTGAATCCAAATCCACCCTCTGTTTGGCCAAATTCCTTTTCTAAAATTCGGCAAAAGCAGCCGAAGGCCAATACAGCCAATCAAAGCTCACAGGGTCCATCTGTGGCATCCCTTTGATGCACTATGGGCCAGATACACCATCAACAGGTGTTTAAATAGTGGATTCACGGGAAAAAGCAGCAGAGGGATCAGGGGTCCTACATATACTATCGATAGCACCAAACAATTAATGCTATTAAATTTTCTACCCTTAGATCAACCTCTTAAATCATTTTCATCCATTAGATTTTACTATTTTTCCAACCACCCATTAAACTCAAAGGACCCATTATCATCTAAACCACACATCTTTTAATAGTATTCCATCATATATATATATATATATATATATATATATATATATATATATATATATATATATATATATATATATATATATAGAGAGTAGAGTTTATATATATATATTTAAAAACACAAAGCAAAATATATTTGTGAATTTTTTATCATACAATTTGTATTGAGATTTGTGCTTTTGTAAAGTCAACTAAATAGTAAAGAAAAAGAAAGTGCAATAGCACGGATCTCAATACAAATCTAATAGTAAAAAAATTATAAATATATTTGAGCTTGTACTTTTGAAAAAAATATAAGCTCTACTCTCTCCTCCCTCTCTCTCTCTCTCTCTCTCTCTCTCTCTCTCTCTCTCTCTCTCTATATATATATATATATATATATATATAGTTTGGCAACTATATCTTTAAAAATACCAAGCAATTGGTGCTGATAAGTTTTTTTTACCGTCAGATTTACTCTTTTGATTAATTTCACTTCTTAAATCATATTATTCCACCAACCACCCACTAAATCGAAGGGGCCACTATCATCCTAGCCGTATATTTTTTCATTTAAAGACTAAAAACTTACGAAAATCATTAAACTTAGTATTTTTAAAAATATAGAAGCTCAATTATAAAATCATTAAACTTACTATTTTTAAAAATATAGAAGCTCAATTTTATATATATATATATATATATATATATATATATATATATATATATATATATATATATATATATATATATATATACCCCTCTTTCTAGAATATAGGTCTTATATAATTTTAACTTTATTTATTATTCCGAGTGTCCTTTTATTTATTTTTTTTATTTTGTAAAAAATTAAATGTGACAAAATTATCAGAACCTTTTACTTTTTTATAAATAGCTTATTTAGTTTTATATTTGCTATCCTAACTTTATAAAAAAAATTATTAACATTATTTTAGTTTCAATTATTTTAAATAAAGTTATTTCAAAATTTTAATATTACAGTAGCAAGTTTATTAGCTATATATTGAATGTCAATAATAATTAATGAAATTGCATATTTGATCATCTAGAAGCAACATAACGTATTTAAATTTAACAAAATATTCATTACTTTTATTTTTTTTGAAAAAAATATAATCGAGAAAAACGAGGGTGGTGATCATTAATTGTTAACAAGTTTTATATATTTATTTTTAGTAGAAAAATATATAATATATTAGACTAAATCGTATTGTTAATTATTTAATAAATCTAGAATTAAGTAAATATAGATCAAAGTAAATTAAAATACATAAATAAATAAATAAAATTTTTCTTTATATATTTGTGGTTTAACATATTGTTGGTGCCGAAATGTGTCGCTGATTGTTGGCCTGATCCGGTCTGCGATTGGCCTTCGAATTATTCCTCTGAGATGATTGCGCCGATTAGGCTTAGGAAGGATTCGCTGGCCAGATTTTTCTTAATCAAACTCTCAATAAGATTCGGCATGGAGGAGCCGAACTGAGACTAATAGGTATTGATCAACACGGGTGAATCAGTCGGTTCGCTTTGTATTGCTCGAAAAAAGGGTTACAAGGAACGAATTAATATAAGGAAAGGTGTAAATGTTGTTAGGAAAATCTATCTAGGAAAGCGGTAAAGGAAAGCAATAAATGCAAGTATTGAAGGTATTGAATAGCAGAGATGGTCACTGGCTTACGAGGTTGCAGGATCTCCTTTTTTTTCGATAGTTCACTTATTTATATTTGTCCGAACAACGTAGACAGTTGTGTATATTGTAATTTAAGAAAAATTATTGCGTATTTCTCAACTATTTTCTTCTGAGTTGATTCTTCTCAGTTGGATAATAGTTTTTTTTCGTCCACGTTCATCCCCAAGATTGTCGTGCCGTGGCGTGATTCTCGACGCTCATTATTGTAGGGCGCTGCTTACCAATCTCGCGTTAGTTGCATGATTCGCGTCCGAAATCTCGAACTTACCTTCTTCAGGATCTTTTCTCTTATATTCTTGCATACGTTCCTTATCAGCTCGAGCAGCCGATTCCCGATCCTGATTCGTCTCTTATCGTCGTTCGGTTGAGACAAATGACGATTTACATCCAACCGGAGTCAGTCTTGGTCAAGACGTGAGCACTTTTTGTCGGCTTCTCCTTCTATCTGCTAATATCTTCAGCCGATAGTTTGTGCCACGTGTCATCTTCTGATTTGATTGCATCGCATTTCACGTGACCACAATTTTAACCTCAACACATATTTTTACTCTCTCATCATATATATATATATATTATTTAGTTAATTACCATATGGTTCTACTGTTGTTTTATGCTAATTATAATGTAGTTAAAAATTGTCACAAATTGTTACAATTAAAATTCCACCAGATAGTTAAGTATTGTACTTTATAAACAATTGAATGGTAAAATACTGCAGATTAGTGCTTTATAATTCTCTTTACCTATTTTATGCATGATTTACAAATGATGTCATTTTGCAACTCTATTTAAGATAGATTTTTACAATAGAACAAAACAAAAATCAAAGAGTAGGAAAATGACATATATATATATATATATATATATATATATATATATATATATATATATATATATATATATATATATATATATAGCCTGATGAAGAAGTAAAGGTTCTCTAATTAAAATGTATAAAACTTATATATGGTGTTTAGCTTTTCAGAAAAATATTCTAAAACATTGTTCTCTGTTGGAGAGAGAATTTTTCGTCTCTTTGATATTTAAGAAAAAATATTTTATCAGAAAAGTTGTTTTCAGATTTTATGAAAAGTCTTCTATCCTTTATTTTATTTTTTTATTCGAAAAATAAAAATTATAGAATCTGTGTTTTCTCCGCAAAGTCTTTTTTATGAGAAAATATTTTGTTTCTACATAGATAAAATTATGAAAAAAAAATTAGTAATTTTTTTTTTTTTTTTTTTTTTTTTACATTTTTATTAGTGTTTGATTTATAAAAAAAAAAAAAAATCATCAAATTTTTTTCTTTTTGAATGAAAAAAAAAAATATATTTGTTTGATTCGATAAAAAAAAGACAAATAAAAAGTTTGTATGCAGTTTGAGTTTTCGTTTTTCTTTGTAAATCAATGAAAAAAAAACATTCTATTTTTTTCAAATTCATAAAATTAGTTTTTTTTTAAAAAAAAATTACGACTAAACAAACGCATGAAAAATAATGTTTAATATATTTTACGGCCAACTAAATACTGTCGGATCGTTGGAGCTAACCGTTAATCCCAAAAGCTCGAGCTGTTAGAAATACGCAACCAATTCACTTAAAGCGTATAGACACAGCGCCCACTGGTCTCGACCGGACTCAACCCATCTTGACATTAGGTCTATTGTTGGGCCTCTTGCCGTTAGGTCTATTGTGGACCGCAGCCCCACTCAACTTATTAGGCTCACCCAACTCAACTTATTAGTCTTCTGGACCTATTATCACGGAGCAGAAAGTTGGGCCTATTTTAACCCATAAATAAATAGCCAACAAATACATCCTAAATTTAAAATTTAATAGGTCAAATTTTGAACTGAATACAATTAAGAGGACATACCTAATTTATAGATAAGATAAGAAAAATGCTACTTGAACATTCTAAAAGAAATGTATATTATATTTTTTATTTTAGAATAAAGTAAAATTTACTAATTATGTAAATATGACTTATTGTGATATCTCAATAGTCTCATATTGAATAAAAATGAGCTGTATTGGATTTATAAGAGATTATTAACACTACTAATAATAACTAATTTTAAATAATTTTGACCGGTGGTTGAATCTAACAAATTATTATTTTTGACAGATAAAAAAAAAATAAATAACAGAATATATTGAAATCTGAATGATATTGGACTGTATGTAGGCCGATAAGGATCCAGAGTCTGAATGATCATCATGGATACTATAATGAACTTAGCATTGCTAAATAAGATAAAGGATAGCAACGAGACGGGGAAATCAAGCAGGCCGTTACGGCTTCCGTCAGCTGCTTTGGTGGGGACCGTAACGGAGTCGGCCGCCGGGCAAACGGCGTTTAAGCGAGGTGCTGTTTGGGGCCCAACGGCCCCTCACGTCCCAGTCCCGTGACCGTGAATCTGCTGGCCGTGCTCAGAAGATAGTAGAGTTTAATAATTCCCTGCACCCGGTACATCTTAATAGGCATTCAATATATATATATATTGTAATAAACACATGGCATAGAATCAAAATTCTATTTTATACTTTTGATGGTCTTAAAAATCACTTTTATTGAAAGATAAAAAATAAAAGCCATATTCAATTGAGTCAGATCAAATTCATTTAATGAATAGTGACTTAATCAGGTTTGTAAAAAAAATATACAGTACTAAGATTCTACTTGTAGAGATAGTGGGTGCACGGTGCACCGGGTGCATGGGATAATGTACGGAGGGAGGTGGTGGGGGAGGAGATGATGCCTTGGGTGGTGGGCGGGGCCCACCTGCATTTGCTTCAGAGCAGTGACAGCGACTGCGGGCCCCATCCCCCACTCGGGTGTGGATGCAGCAGAACTGGGTCCTACCAACCGTCCCCTCTCTCTCTCTCAATTTTTTTTTTTTTTTTCAATAATAATAAAATAAACCTCCTCCTCCTCTCTCTCTCTCTCTCTCTCTCTCTCTCTCGTGCGTTGCCCACTTAAAAAAAATATATATCGTTTTTCGGAAGGGGCGTAGAAAACAATACTCTGTTACTTCTCCTACAACACCAACGTAAAATTTTTAAAAATACACATAAAAATGAGAGAGAATAGTTTAAGTAGTGAGGCACGTGGCGAGAGAATATGAGATGGCGATAAGGATTAGCTCTCGTGAATTTGGACTTTGAGAATCGTGCCCAGAAGAGGAGGAGGAGGAGGAGGGGATCAAAATGATTCAAATCCCTTTTTACAGTAACAATAGGTACACTCATTTTTAAATATACATATTATATTTTATTTATCTAATAATAAAATAAAATATATATATTATATTATATTATATTTATTTAATAATATATTTTTTTATTTATTATTTTAAAATAATAAATAAAATTTATTTTATTTTAAAATAAATATACATCAAGCATTTTTCTTTCTGCTGCACGGAGATGAGGTGCCTTGTTCCCGTATGTTAGTTTGTTAATTAGAACGCTAATAATTAATCTAAATACTTTTAAAAGGATTAAGTTAAATTATAACATTTGAAGTTGTGTGGTACGATTTCCGAGCCCAATTTTTCTCTCCCTTCCTCCCAGTCTCTGTCTCTCCTCATCCGCTATTTTGCTTATTGAAAGATAAACCAATCAAATATTTTTTATGTTTATTGGTTTATTTATTTTAATTACAGTTTTGGGTGGCGGGCGATTTCTACTGGGTGGGGAAGCTCGCAGTGAAAAGAAAGCAGCAGGAAAAAAAAAAAAAAAGAATCGGCACAGATGAGAGAGAAAGAAACAGATAGAGAAAGAGAGAAAGCGAGAGAGAGAGAGAGAGAGGAGGGAGAGCTAGAGATGAAGCCTATCATGCCTCTCAGCCTGTGTGAGTAAAACTGATGCCCAACACCACATTCGCGACGCCTCCCTCCTCCTCCTCCTCCTCCTCCTCCTCTTCTTCTTCTACTGCCCTTGCTATTCGGCCCTGATCTCTATCTTGATATTTCCCTTTTTTTTTTGTGTGTGCGCGTGTGTGTCTCTTCTGCAATCCGAGCGAGGTGAGCGGAGATTCGATGAAGCGGGAGCATCAGGATTGCGGGGCGGAGAAGGGGAAGATGGCGGCGGGGGGGAGGAGGAGGAGGAGGAGGAGGAGGAGGGGGTGGACGAGCTGCTGGCAGCGTTGGGGTACAAGGTGAGGTCGTCGGACATGGCGGACGTGGCGCAGAAGCTGGAGCAGCTGGAGATGGCCATGGAGCTCGGCAGCGGCTGCGGCTGCGGTGGGCTCTCCTCCTCCTCCGCCGCCGCCGCCCCCACCCCCGACGACGAGGCCTTGTTCTTCTCCCACTTCGCAGCCGACTCCGTCCACTACAACCCATCCGACCTCTCCACCTGGCTCGACAGCATGCTCTCCGAGCTCAACGCGCCCCCTCTCCCTCTCCCCTCCTCCTCCAACTCCACAGCCTCCGCCTCCGCCGCCGCAGCCCCCCGCTTCGACTCTTCCCCGCTCCTCGACCCCGCCGAGTCATCCACCGTCACCACCGCCGCCGATCCCTTCTTCGATCTCAAGCCCCTTGTCTACAGATCCGATACGCCGCCGCCGCCGCCGCCACCGCCGCCCCCCGCGGATCCGGTCGGCCGCGATCGGAAGCGGATGCGCACGGCCCCGGCGGCTGGGGGGAGCTCCTCGGCGTCGTCGTCGTCGTCTCCTCCCTCGGCGGCTGCGGCGCCGCCGATGCCGGTGGTGGTGGTGGACTCGCAGGAGGCGGGGGTGCGCCTCGTGCACACGCTCATGGCCTGTGCCGAGGCCGTCCAGCGGGACAACCTCAAGGCCGCCGACCTCCTCGTGAAGCAGATCTCCGTCCTCGCCACCTCACTCGGCGGCGCCATGCGCAAGGTCGCCGGGTACTTCGCCGAGGCCCTCGCCCGCCGCATCTACCACATCCACAACCACAACCACAACCACACCCACAGTCGCTCCTCGTCGTCGGGTCCTGTTCCCGCTTCCGCGCTTAGCTTGCCCCTCGACCCCGCGGTCGACGATCTTCTCTACTCCCACTTCTACGAGAGCTGCCCCTACCTCAAGTTCGCGCACTTCACCGCGAACCAAGCGATCCTCGAGGCGTTCGCGGGGTGCCGCCGCGTGCACGTGATCGACTTCGGGATGAAGCAGGGGACGCAGTGGCCGGCTCTGATACAGGCCCTCGCTCTCCGCCCTGGCGGGCCCCCTTCGTTCCGCCTGACGGGGATCGGCCCGCCGCAGCCCGACAACACCGACGCGCTCCAGCAGGTGGGCTGGAAGCTCGCCCAGTTCGCGGAAGCCATCCGCGTCGACTTCCACTACCGCGGCCTCGTCGCCGCGTCCCTCGCCGACCTCGAGCCCTACTTGCTCGAGGACGGCGGCGTCGGCGGCAAGGGGGCCGAGGACTGCGCGGAGCCCGAGGCAGTGGCGGTGAACTCGGTGTTCGAGCTGCACCGGCTGCTGGCGCGGCCGGGGGCGCTGGAGAAGGTGCTGGGGACGGTGCGGGCGGTGCGGCCGAAGATCGTGACGATCGTCGAGCAGGAGGCAAACCACAACACTGGGACGTTCCTGGAGCGGTTCACGGAAGCGCTGCACTACTACTCGACCATGTTCGACTCGCTCGAGGGGGGCGGGGGCGGGGGCGGGGGCGGGGGCGGCTCGAATTCGGGCACGGAGCAGGTGATGTCGGAGCTGTATCTGGGTCGGCAGATATGGAACGTGGTTGGCTGCGAGGCGGCGGAGCGGACGGAGCGGCACGAGACCATGCCGCAGTGGCGCGGGCGGATGGGCCGGGCGGGCTTCGAGGCCGTCCACCTCGGCTCCAACGCCTTCAAGCAGGCCAGCATGCTGCTCGCCCTCTTCGCCGGCGGCGACGGATACCGCGTCGAGGAGAAGGACGGCTGCCTCACCCTCGGCTGGCACACCCGCCCCCTCATCGCCACCTCTGCCTGGCGCCTCCCTGACCCCCCCACCGCCGCCGCCATCTGATCCCCCGCCGCTGCACAGCATCCCCCTCTGGTCCCTCCCTCTCCCTCCCTCTCCCCCTCCGCCGCCTCAAAAAAAATAAATGAAATCTGCAATCAATCAATCAGGCTCACGTGTCGAGATCCGATTGGTCCTAAGCTCATTCAAATTGCTGCATCGGATCAGCCTCGGCTCGGGTCGCCACTCCCACCCCCTCCCGCCACCCTCCGATCAATCGATCCCCATTTCTTTTTCCTATTCTATTTTTTTTTCAAGTTTTTTTTTTTTTAATTTTATTTTGTTCTAAGTGCCTCGGTCCGAGAAAAAATCAAGATCAGCCCTGTGTATTTTCGACGCTCTATACTATATTATTATTATTAAATAACAAGGGGTGATGATGATGATTATGATGATGATGCTGAAGATTTAGAAGAGGTCTTTTTAATTTAAACTTCTCGGGATTTTCTTCTTTTTTTTTTTTTTTTTTTTTTTTTTCTCAGTTTTGCGAGTGAAATTTTAATTTTTGGCTCGCCGCTTTATCTACTTTTTGCTGGTTTGTGTATGAGGAGCGGAACAGGGGGGTGTAGCTCGCCTGGTACGGTACGGTACTTTGCCATTTTAGTATACCACTTTTTAGTTTTCAGCTGCGGCGCCTTCTCGTTCCATGTAACTCTTTGTGTATCACGGTTCCGAAGGTCGCCGCTGGGCTCCACTCGTCAGCCTCGCTGATTATTTTTATTTTTAATTTTTTATCCTCCTTAACTTGGAATTAAAATTTACCTCAAATATATATATATATATATATATATATATATATATACACACACACACACGGGTGATGCTAGGTAGGGGTGGCAATTCAGCTCGCTGTTCGCGAGCCAGCTCGTATTCGGCTCGAAATGAGTTCGAGATCGAATCGCTCGTTTAGTAAACGAGCTGAACACGAATCGAATTTTTCAGCTCGTTTAATAAACGAGCCGAACACGAGCTGGGGTCAGCTCGCTCGTGTTCGGCTCGATAACTGCTCGAATATATAAATATATAAATTTTACTATTTAGATTTTAGGTCATCAATTTTTTATAAATTTTAATTATTAGATTAAAATTTTAATTTTTTAATTTTCTTTCAACTTTACACCTAATAGTAGGAATGAAAATCAAACTTGTTGTTCGCGAGCCAGCTCTTGTTCGGCTCGTTAATAAACGAGCCGAATACGAGCCGAATTTTTCAGCTCGATATTTAAACGAGCCAGCTCGTGTTCGGCTCGGTTATTAAACGAGCCGAACACGAGCCAACCCCAGCTCGCTCGTGTTCGGCTCGTTGACATCCCTAATGCTAGGTATACATTCCATAAGAGGTGTACATCCTACACCCATCCTATTTTGAGATAGGTATTTACTCTACCCGTCACATCGAGTGACGAGTAAAATTTACCGCACACCAGGATGGGGTGGCGTGTAAGATGTACACCCTTATAGGGTGTATATTTATATACACCATATATATATATATATATATATATATATATATATATATATATATATATATATATATTTTATTTTTAGTTGTTAAGCGCGGCAGAAAGAGAAAGAGAAAGAAAAAGGAAAGGGGAAAGGGACGGGGAGTGTGAGGTGGGGCGCGGAGAGTGGAGAAGTCACAGCCGCAGCCGCCCAATCGGGATCATGCGGCTGTAGTGGTGGTGATGGAGATTGTGGGCCCGGCGATGGGAGGGGGGACATGTGGGGCCCAGGAGTGATGGGGAATTGTGAGGCGGCCGGCCCACCGAACCCAATCCCTGATTGTGCCGTCTAATCGACTGCGACTTATCGATTGCGCCCTCTCGCACGCACGCACGCACACACGCACGCACACCCACACATGCCACCTCTTAGTCTTTGGATAAATTGCACGGCCACTCCCTCAACTTTCAATTATTTTTATTCTGCTCCTTGAAATAGATTTTCTAAACTATTGAGACCGCCCTTGGTGACGAGGTTTCCGGAACGCTGTTGAATCAAAAATAATTATAGTTTGATGATGAAATATATATATATATATATATATATATATATATATATATATATATATATATATATATATATATATATATATATGCATAAAAATATAAATAACAAAAAATAAATTAAAATAATTTTTTTATCGTATATATTCGCCGAACATAATAAACTCTTCCCCTGGTCCCGAAGATGCATAAAAATTTTAGTTCTAAGAGAGTATTAGTCGTATAAAGATTGGCGGAATTTGTGGTATATGAACTCACCATAAAGTATACATATACAAATAATAATTTTACTCTACAAAGGACTATGATGAAATAGTTTGGCAATTTAGAGATTAAAATAGAATATTGTTGAACGTTCTGTCTCGAATGTATAAAAAGGTATGAGGAGCAAAATGAAACTAGAGGGCGAGGTTGGAACTTGTACTGCAACTTGCCCCCAGATCTTTCCCTGGTCACCATCGCGGAGCGAATCAATAGACTGGTTTGATAAATTAGTTCGCAGGATATATAACATACTTTGTATAATTCAGTGCCTACAAATTTTGTACATCAGTTTTGTCATCTGTTCGATCGATAGTGAAACTTATCTTAGTGTTTCTAAGAATAAAATGCATCTTGTCGTTAATTAGATGGATACCTGTTCCTTGGAAAAGAAAATTTTATGTATAAAATTTTAAATTTTATATATATATATATATATATATATATATATATATATATATATATATATATATATATATATATATAATTAGGCTAGAATACTATCGATAGTACCAAGTCATTGGTCCTATCAAGTTTTTAGTCGATGGATGAAAAAATATGCGGTTGGGATTATAGTGGGCCCCTAGGGTTTACTAGGTGATTGGTTGAATAGTAAAAATCTTAGGGGATCACTATAATCCCAATCGCATATGTTTTCATCCAACGGCTGAAAACTTGATAGCACCAAGCAATTAGTGCTATCATGTTTTCTGCCGTTGGATGATCCCCTAAGATTTTTACTATTCAACTAATCACCTAGTAAACCCTAGGGGACCATTATCATCTTAACCATATATTTTTTAATCCAAAGGCTAAAAACTTGATAACACTAATGACTTGATGCTATCGATAGTATTCTAGCCTAATTATATATATATATATACACGCGCGCTATTTAGATATCCCATTTTTGAGAAGTATTGTTGTATCCCCATTTAAATATCATATTGAGGCTTCAAGTGTGATTAAATTGTTATCTCCCAGAGTACGTTGAAATAAAAATTCACGGTATAAATAACATTATTAGTTAACCATCAAACTTTAATTTGTGTTAGCAGTGACAATGTTGAATTTTATTTTTGAGTTTAGATTAGATCGTTTTGTTAAATTTAATATAATTTTTTTAGTTAATTTTATACGATTTCATATAAATATATTGAATAGCAGATATATTTCTATAAAAGTTAACATTTCATAATTTTATTCGTCAAAAATTTTAAATTATTCATATATTTTCCTACCATAAATTAATATTCATTAGAAAAATATAATTAATGATAAATTAAATACTTAACCTTGATTAGTGAGTAGGGTAAATTTATTTTTTTATCCTTTCAAATATTATATTTAACAGTTAAAATTTTTGGAAACATATATTTGCAAGGGCAAAATTAACATATTATTTATATTCGGTTAAAAAATAAATATTAAGGTTACGGTAACAAATCAGAAAAATATATATAAATAATTTAGGACTTTTGAAGTAATAAATATAAAAAATTAAATTTTGTCGGAATATATCTGCTATTCGATATGTATATATGAAACTGTATGAAATTAACCCTAAATTTTTTAATCAAAATATAAGGAATTTTTACTTATATACATTTTTCTACTAGAAAATACTACTTTATATGTATACTCCGAAAAAGGGTGCTCTATTCTAAGATCTACAAAACTTTTAATAATTTTCAGTAAATATATAAAAAAAATTGATGTGACAAGTAGTGAAATAATAATTTTTAAATAAAGAGGATATAAAATTTATATTCTATTCTGAGGTGTATTAGTAGCATTGTTTTTACTATTCAAAAATTTTAAATTTATTCCTCATTTTTTGAAATATCCTTCTTAAACCCTAATTCAATTAGTGAGCCTTAGAGGGCAAAAAGAATATATATATATATATATATATATATATATATATATTTCAAATGAATAAGAGCATTTTCACCTGTCATAAATAATTTAGATATTTTTAAAGTTTTAGAAGACATATTAGATAGTATTATCCCATAAAGAGATAGGTGATATGGGTACAAAACAATCTTCTAAACATGACATCTTTACTAGCTCAAATCTGGAGACAATTTGGCAGTAAAGATGATGCAGTAGTTAAATGAAGTGGTAGCAATTACCATGTCATCTCTTGACAATTGAATCAAATTATTGTATTATATTATTATTTTTTTAAAAAAATAATTAACTTTAACTTTTAAAGTGAACTGATTGAAACAAAAGTAAAAAGTTCAACATCTGGTTTAAAGAATTTACAGCTTTGGTTATGTACATGTATAAAATTTCTATGCAAGCTCAATGACTTATTGGAGCCTTTTAACCTAAGATGGTTTGGCAAATTTAGATGATCTAATGATGATTTAAAAGACCTGCATTTTCAAAAACAACTTCTATTTAGTAACTTTTTTTTTTTTTTCTCGCATAATAAGTAAGAGGCAATTTATCACTATTATTATTAGTGTTTACTTAGATTCTGTTTGATATTGAGATCTATTTAACGTTATTAGATAAAATAGACTTGAGACAAAAATATTTAGTGTTATAATTTTATATTTTTCTGTAAAATCGTAAAAAATATATTATAATCGATTCATTATAATATGTGAAATATAATATTGCGTATAAAAATAAATATGACATTTCTTTATTGTACTTTTTTATTTCACCTAATATAATTTGTTGGTAATTCCTAATAAAACCTTAATATATACTTAATAACTACTTTTACGGGTGTATGAATTTTTATATATTATACTATTTAAAAATTATAAATCATATACAATAATTTACATTGAAATTTTAAAAGGCTCTAAAATAGTAAAATATGATCAAATTGTTGGCTTATGTTGTGTACCTAGCCCACCAATCATTTCTCCATCATACTCTTCCAATTTTCTCTCCATCAACATAATTTAATCAATAAAAAATATGAGCTATAGTAGTTGGGTGGGAAAGGCAAGTGGTGGATTAGGACATGATTAATTAATAATTACTCAAATTAAATAATTAAGTAATGAAAGATTAGAATATATCTAGGATGGATGGGAGGAATCTATCTCTTGGGGTGCTTAATTAATTGGAATTACAGATTGTACAGGGGACTTATATAATTGAATAATACAATAGAAAGTTAAGTGGTTGTCTTGGTGTTGATGGCTTTATTATTGGTATGTTGGGAGTTTGCTAATTAATTTTAAAAATACAGGTAAAAATGTATGAGGGCTCCCTCAATATATAATAAGTTATTTTGAAATGAAAAATGCTACCTCTACATTTTAAATAGAGTGCATATTTTATATCGAATTCATTTTTGGAATAGAGTGAGTTTTATTAATCACTTCAAAATGACTAGTGAAGAAGTTTTTATTTTGGGATGAATAAAATATACATTATACATCAAATTTTAAGTATATAGATAGTATTGCTCTTTTGAAATTACCTGTTTGTTTAAATTTTTTATTGACATTTTTTCTATAGTTTGGTTTTGTTTTTAAATTAGGCAACTTTTGCCAATAAAATTAGAGATATTATTAAATTTATTGTTTTTTTTATTTTTTATTTTTTGAGAAAAAAAATAGCATGATATTGGGTTTATTTATTTTTTTAACAAACAAACTTAGTTAGAAATAAAAAATAACTATATTTTAAATTTATCAGGTACCAAATATTAAGTTTTTAATTAACTGTGCTAGATATGGCCGACTAATCTTGTTAAATTAGGCTCTGTTTAGAATTACAAAAATAATACTTTACGTGAGGCGATAAAGTTTGGTAAAAATACATTTTAAGATATAAGTAACAATTATATATTCTTGATATAGATATAAATTTTAAAATAAGCAGTAATGAGACTAATTTTGTATTTGAATAAAAAATGGATTGTTTCAGAAAATTAAAAAATAGTATTTTGATAGTTAGATTGAAATAATAAGAGTAAGAATAATTATAATTTTAAAATAATAATATTTTATCTATAATTAATATAAAAATATTAATTAAATAATAATTAACTTATTTAATTAACTACTGCTAAATAATTCTAAAAATTATAATTAATAATTTAATTAACTACAAATAAGTTAATAAATTAATAAATTAAAGTAATAATTTAATTAACTAAAAATAATTTAATAAATTAATAAATTAATTTGTTAATTATTTAATAATTAGATAATTAGTTAATAAAATAATTAGATTAATTAAAATATTAAATTAATTAAAAAGTTAATACAATATTTTTGCAACTACATTCAATCAAACGGCTCCGGATTAAAATTATATTTACTTTAATTAAAATTATTCTCAAGTGAGAATAAATTTATTTCAGAAAAAAAAGATGGGACATCAGTTTTATACTTATATCAGTTTATTTCAAAAAGACGAAAATTATTGATTCTATTCATAATCAAATGAATTTAGAAAACAAAATTGGAATAGCACTTTATATTAGACTTTGTCCACCAATATTAGACTTTGTTCACCAACCAAATAACTGTCTTATTATTTTTGTCCCAAGTTTTTTTTTGGGGCCTTCTAAAGAATTAGGCATCCCACATTAGGAGTGTCAATGAACCGAACAATAGCGAGTTGGAGTCGGCTCGTGTTCGGCTCGTTTATTAAACGAGCCGAGCATGAGCTCGCTCGTTAAAATATCGAGCTGAAAAATTCGGCTCGTGTTCGGCTCGTTTATTAACGAGCTGAACACGAGCTGGCTCGCGAACAACAAGTTTGATTTTTATTCTTATTATTAGGTATAAAATTGAAAGAAAATTAAAAAATTAAAATTTTAATTTAATAATTAAAATTCACAAGAAAATTGATAGTCTAAAATCTAAATAGTAATATATATATATATATATATATATATATTTTCGAGCTGTTATCGAGCCGAACACGAGCGAGCTGACCCCAACTCGTGTTCGGCTCGTTTATTAAACGAGCTGGAAAATTCGGTTCGTGTTCGGCTCGTTTACTAAACGAGCGATTCGATCTCGAGCTCATTTCGAGCCGAACATGAGCTGGCTTGCGAAAAGCGAACTGGATTGCCATCCCTATCCCACATTACCCAATGGTCTCTGGATGACTTAAATCACTTTTTACTAAATAAATTTAAAATAATTAGCTAGTGAGAGTTAGCATAGCCATATATTAAATGAAAAAAAACCATGTAACCTAACTAAATCGAACAATTCAAATAAAAAATAATAATAGAATATTCAATCAAAAGAAATAAATTTGAGGGACCAATTTAAAAATCTCCAATAGCCGAGGTGGTCCCATGATATTTTTACCATTAAGGGAAAGGGAAAAGGTTATACAAGCTCTTTCCAATGCATGTGGGTGAGATCTGAACATGGTTTCCACATACCAGCTTTTCTGATACAGATTCCTGTCCCAGTTATATAAAATAAAATAAAATAAAATAAAGTGTTTAAAATAAAATAAAAACCTACATGGGTTGAATCAATAGATTTGAATAATTAGTAGACTTATTCAAACCTATGTGGGGTTTAATTCCATCTTGCTGAGTATATGCCGGTGTCAGCTGTATCACATATGGATTAAAGATTTTACTTTTTTATTTCATTGAGCGTAGAAGAAGCAACCACATTTAAGAACTACTAATTTCCTTGATTTAATCCAAAATTAGTCAAAAAATAAATGATTCCATTTTAAATTTAATTTTATCTAAATTTAAGATAGGATAACTTGATAACTTGCAATGATACACAACTTGAAATGAGCAGATGTATAATAACAATTTGTAACTTCAAATGGTTGAAATTTGTAACCAAAAATCACCTCAAATATAAGCTAATCAAAATTGAAATAATTGTTAACAAAGCGGAGATTCGATGTGGCTGCGTGCGCGTGTTAGTGCGTCTGAATTGTGATTTGATTACGTCATCTCTACTAAGAGCATATTGGCATAAGAAAAATAGCGACAGGTGGTAGTCGGTCCGATCCACACGTTTAGCCCACGTGGGTGAATTGAAAGAGGACACGTGGTGCGCTAAGAGTCGAGAAAAAGACGCCCAAAATTTAACGAGATTTGGGCGGGAACGATTGAGAACGTGGAGATGCTTTTGTAGCCAGCAAGTAATTAATGGGTGGGTATTCCGCGATAAAAGGAATATGGCCGAAATACTCTCCACGACGGAAAAACCTCCAATAACCACAGGCAGAAAGTGTTTTACTATAAATAGTAGAAAAACATTTGCAATAAGGGCCTTTCCACGAATACAAGACCACTATTTTTTCAATACTTTTTCTAATTTCCGCATTTACAGCTTTAGGAGTAGCCTATAAGCCCTATTTTTTTTCCCCAACACTTACCTCCTTTTTCTAGGAGAAGTCTGTAACTTGTAACCTTTGTTCGTATTCACAATACAATCGATTCCGCTCCAAATTCAGTTGAGTCAGCTTTTAGCCTCTCATATCAGTTCACTTTTACATATTGAGAGAGAACTCAGTTGAGCCAATCCCTTCTCAACCAAATCGCTTGATCTAGGCACTTGCGAGGGTCAATCCAAGAGCCGATCCTTGGCCTTGACTCGATCAACTCTTTGACTTGGTCAACTAACCCGGATCACATGGTTCAACCCTGACAATCTTTTTTGGCACACCCGGTAACACACTTAGGTAAAAGTTATCCTAAATTCTAATGGCTGTGGATAATTCGATGAGCCTTCGAAATAGAGTCATTCCTATATATTCGGGGAACGACCAAATGAGTAGTGCCACAAATGCGAATGAGTATTAGTCGACACTACTGTTAGGCAGCAAATATAGCAGGCATTCGACTCAACGGGAGTCGAGCCTGGCTCATTGTCACGCCCCGGGGTCGAAACTGCGACCCGGGCTCGCCAATAGATCCGCCGCCCATACGGGAAGCCCTGCGTAGACGAAACGTCCAACCTGCAAAAGATAGTACTATAGCTAAACAGATATCAGTGCGGAAAATAAACTGCTGTAATATAAAAATCAAAACCACTGTACAACATCTATGAATCCAAAAAGTGAGGAAAACTAAAATAATAATACATCAGTGTACAATAAAATCCCACAATCCGGGATGGTACATCTATCTCATCAAAATGAACTACACTGGTAGGGATCTATCTCGCGACTCCTTGTCCTCGGTCCGTCATGCCAGCTAGAGCAGAAACGGAGGGAAAAGTCTCGGCAAACCTATCACCGACAGAGGGTGTGAGAACTACATCCTACAGTAGTTCTCAGTGGGTACCGTCTCCAAGACCAACGGTCTGCCCACTAAGTCTACTAGAA